>PVLC010004704.1:55555-82860 GCA_004027655.1 Graphiurus murinus | reverse complement strand
TTCCCGGGACTTCCCCAGCAACCCGGCCAACCTCTTCCCAACCGCTTCTTCTTCCCAACCACTTCCTCCCAGAACTTCTCCCAGCAACCCAGCCCAGCAACTTCCCAACCAGCCTTTCCCCAGCAGCTCTCTCTCTAGGCGAGAGGTGGAGGCTTTTAAAGCTGCGCAGGGCCTAAGCCACGAGGCGTCTCATACAGCTCTCACCTCGGCCGGCCACGAGTCGGGCATGCTGGTGCATGCGCTCTGGCGTGGCACAGCCCCGGGATGTTATTCACCTGCAGCTGCTTCTGGCACTCTGCCAGGCGCCATCTAGAGGCGGGGTCCAGCTGGCCAGACTAGGCCCCCGACACACATTTCTGGTTGGGATGACTGCATACACGATAGTGTCATAAACTGAGACTGGGAGACACTCACAAGAAACAATTTCTATGATGAGAGACATAAGAAATCAGTTTTGAGCCGGGCGTGGTGGCGCACGCTTATAATCCCAGCATTCGGGAGGTTGAGACCGAAGGATCCAGGTTCGAGGCCAGCCTCAGCTACCTAGTGAGGCACTCCGCAACTTAGTGAGACTCGGTTTCAAAATGAAGAATGAAAAAAATAGGGCTGGGGGTATAGCTCGGAGGTAGAATGCCCCTGAGTTCAACCCCCAGTACCGCAAAAAAAAAAAAAGAAATCAATCAGTTTTGGACCTGTTGAGTTTGAGGTGGAAATGCATATCTCATAAAAAAACGCAGAGTTCAGTTATAGCTTAGCATTGTTATAAGGGCAAATAAACATCAGAAAGAAAGAAGAAATCAAATACAGTAATGGAAGATAAATAAGATGCTAGGTCAACTTAAAAAGAAGAAAGTTGCTGGGCATAGTGTGGCACATGCTTATAATCCCAGTACTTGGGAGGCTGAGACAGGAGGATTGCAGGTTCGAGGCCAGCCTCAGCCACATAGAGTCCCTCTGCAACTTAGTGAGACCGTTTCAAAATAAAGAATAAAAAAATAGGGCTGGCAGTATAGCTCAGAGGTAGAGAGTACGAAAGAAGAAGAAGAAGAAGAAGAAGAAGAAGAAGAAGAAGAAGAAGAAGAAGAAGAAGAAGAAGAAGAAGAAGAAGAAGAAGAAAGTTTATGTTGGGTTACATGATTAGGACTTTCAGTTCATGGTGAGTTGGCCCCATTGCTTTTAGGCCTGTGGTAAGGCTGCACAACATGGTTACATGATTGGAGTGCATGGTAAAACTACTTGCTTCATGGCTGAGATGAAAAAGGAGAGAGGAAAGGACAAGTATGTCCCACAATCCCCTTCAAGGGCATGGCCTCATTGACCTTAAACCTTCCATTAAACCCACCTCTCTTTTTTTGTTGTTGTGGTACTGGTGACTGAACCCAGGGGCATTCTACTCTGAGCTACACCCAGAACCCCATTTTCTATTTTTTATTTTGAAACAGTGTCTCAGTAAGTTGCAGAAAGTCTTGCTAAATTGCTGAGGCTATCCTCAAAACATGCAATCCTATCTCGACCTCTCAGCCTCCTAACCTGGGATTATAGGTGTGCATTACCATGCCTGGCAGGGCCCACCTCCTAAAAGTTTCCATCATTTTCCAATCGCACCAAGCTAAGGACTAAACCTTTAACTCATGGGCCTTTGAGGAATGTTTCAGATCTAAACTATAACAACTATAACCAGCTAGTTGTCTCCCAGGTGATACTATGACTGAACTTCAGCAAGTCATATCACCATTCTGTCAAAGCCAGCTGCTTCCAGGTGATGGCAAAATACATTTGGGAAAGTGAATATAGTAAAGCAATTTTTGCTGTCCTAAGCCTGTTGCCACATTTCCTTTGCTCTAAATGCCCCCCCAACCATTTGGAGGCAATGAATAAGGCATTCTGGAATGAATGGTGTTGCTGACAGAAGTGATACAGAAAGAGAAATAAAATTCATATGCAAGCTGGGAGTGGTGGTGCACACTTGTACTTGTAACCCCTGTACTTGAGAGGATGAGACAGGAGGATCACAGGTTTGAGGACAGTTTCAGCAAGTAGTGAGATTCTCATCAACCTAGCAAGAACCTGTTTCCAAATAAGAAATAAAATCAGGCTGGAGGTATAACTCAAAGGTAAAATGCCTCTGGGTTCAATCCCTAGTACCACACACACACATACAACAAAATCATATTCATAATATCTGCCTTTCACTGTGAGGACAAAGGAGTGCGTCCTCTATTATGGGAAGGGCCTGATATATCAGCCTGTCACCAGGTAGTCAGCACATCTCATTACTGGGGGCAAAGCACCTACCTTTGCTATTTAGTCATCTGTGTCTATAGCCAGAAGAGCGTTGATGAGGGAGGCTATGCGGTTGTCCTTAGAGCTATCATCTCTGTAACCTTGGAGTCTTTGTACATGGCTTTACTGAGGTGAGCAGGGAAAAAAAACTGATATCCAACAAGATGGACCATCGTGTCCATCTGATTACTGAGAGCTGTCTGCCCCATGTAAGCCCTTTGGATGAAACTCATAAGGGACATAAATATACCTTGTGTCCATTCTGAGTATACTTCTCCCCTGACCTAGTCACCAATTTTCCTATTTTATTCTTTCCAATGCTGGTCAGCTGAGACACTATTAGCTCAGGCTATTTTCCATTCTACATGAAGTAGAAAACCAAAGATGCCACCTGAAATTGTACTCTCTGGAACAACATCCAGAGGGTACAATTCGGATCATTTGTCAGCCAATCGAGGGACTGCAATTGAACAACCTCCCACTTTGGATGGTGCCAGCATCCTGTACGGATCCATAGCAAAGGAGGCTCAATTCATCCTTCCTCCATTCCCTTGCCATGGGGGACTCTGAAGCCAAAGGCATGGAGATGGCAGAGAGACGATGCGGTGTATGTGGTGTTTGAAGGAAACTCAGCCACCTGATCATGCAGCTTCTTAGGCCTTCTGTACCTTCCCAACCCCATCCCCACATAGACTACATCTATTTGTACTGAAACCATGCTGTGTGCTCTCAATTGTATGGTTTAGTGGATTCGACAGACCCAGGTGAGTGCATGGCCATGTAGTACTTAAGATGTTGTCAAGCACCTAGCCCCTGCCAGGACCCAGGAGCAAGCCCAGAACTGATTTGTTTGTTTGTTTGTTTTTGCTTTTTTTCGGTACTGGGGATTGAACTCAGGGGTATTCTACCTCCAAGCTACACCCCCAGCCCTATTTGTTATTCTTTATTTTGAAACCGAGTCTCACTAAGTTGCAGAATGTCTCACTAGTTAGCTGAGGCTGGCCGCGAACCCAGATCCTCCAGTCTCAGCCTCCAGAATGCTGGGATTACAAGCGTGCACCACCACGCCCGGCTCCCCAGAACTGATTTTAAAATGGAGAGTTATTTTGGGCAGAGGAAAGCCTTCATTATCTGGTTCCTAAACCCCAGAGATCTGTGCCATGATTCTTCTATTAGGACTCTTTAGAGGCTCTGCACAGTATTTCATGGTCTATCACAAACATTTCCAATACTGTTGGAATCGCTGGGCCATAAAGCTCAAGTGATAGGACAGCTTGACCACACTGTGGACCTACTGTTGAGTTATTTCTTGCTCCATGTCCCATTGAATCTGGTGGCTTGACTGGACCACATGGTAAATGGATTGGAGCATGAATGCATCATATTTTGCCTCCCAGATCAAGAGGGGGCCTCTCAGTGTTGTACCTCTTCCAGGTGGATGGTTCAAGGTACAGCAACTACTTGTCTCTTATTTTATAAAAGATATCACCAAATGTCTTTAAGCTGCAGCTATGTAGCAGGTTCCTAACTTTTTGCAAAGTTTATCTTCCTCCTGGTGTGCATCCTACTAAGTCACCCAGGGAGCTGTATATTTTCTGCTCACTGCATCCAATTAGTATAAGGTCATCAATGTAATGGATGTGCATGATATGTTCTGTTCTTGCCATGCAAATGCAGACCATTTCTCTTTTTGCTTAGTTGATTGAGGTGAAAAGAAACACTTGCCAGGTCAGTGATGGCATGCCAGGTGCCATGAGTTATATTGATTTGCTCTACTAAAGATGCCACTTTGGGAAGCCTCACTGCAATTGGTATCATCATCTGACTAGTACCACTTCAAAGTTCCAGTATTCTCCATGAACTGCAGGAAACAATTCCATCACAGTTTCCCCTGCTGTCTAGTCCAGTCTATAAAGGACAGCTAACTGAGACTTAGTCAAGAATTCTGCTGTTCCTCTTACCAAAGCATTTATTAATAACTTGATGAAATAGGTATTGTCTGGGGCCTCCTGGGTAGCTGAATAGATTGCACATAATAGAAACACACACACACACACACACACACACACACACACACACACACACACACTAGAGCATTCAGAAGTCCTTTTTCTACAATTTGCTAGAGATATACAGCATTTTGTAATGATGGAACTTTAGTTGAGTTCAGGCTTTGATTATCTAATGTAACACACTATTAACATCATTTCTGTGAATTCAAACCAACACATTAGATCCATAATCCCAGGTGAGTGTATAAATCAGCTTAGCCCAAGAAGGTTGAACAACCTTAGAATCCACCCTCACACCAGCTCCTACCAAAAAAAGGTGATAAATTCTTGTAACTCTCTAGGCTTATAAGCCATCCCAACATGGAATAGACCTCTCTGTCTGCGCTGTCTTGAGATACAATTCTCATCGTGCTGGAGGCAATGGCAAATGGTGGCAGAGGCATCCACAGGAGAATCAGCACACACTCGTGTGACGAGAGCACCAGTGCAGCCTCTGAAAACCTTTCGTAAAGAAAAGGACTGCTTCCCTCAAAGAGAGAGACAGAATTCCTCCACCAACAAGGGAGTTTGGAAGTTCAAGGTTCTGAGCCTTGTCTGTCCAAATGTCCTAAGACCAGGCCTCAGGTGTCCTCACTAGTGTCCTTACGTTAGTGCAAAACCCCTAGGAGGGTTGAGCATTTGGTTGTACTAGCACCATGAGCCTGTGACCCTTGCAACTGAGTTGTTCTTGGCTACCCTGCAACTGAGGAGATGAAGAACTACTTCAGAGCTGCCCTAGAGATCTTCCAATTGTTGAAAAATATTCTTTAGTTGTTTTTTTTTTTTTTACAGTTTTTACTATAATTGATGCTCAATAAACCACATATTTATTTATTTATTTTTAAACCACATATTTATTTATTTATTTATTTATTTATTTATTTTTATTTTTTTCGGTACTGGGGGTTGAACTCAGGGGCATTCTATCTCCGAGCTATACCCCCAGCCCTATTTTTTATTCTTTATCTTGAAACCGAGTCTTACTAAGTTGCGGAGTGCCTCACTAGGTAGCTGAGGCTGGCCGCGAACCTGGATCCTCTGGTCTCAGACTCCCGAATGCTGGGATTACAAGCGTGCGCCACCACGCCCGGCTAAACCACATATTTAAATTGTACATTTTAGCCAGGCATGGTGGTATATGCCTGTAATCCCTATATTTGGCTGAAGACAGGAGGATTGCAGATTTGAGGACAGGCTCAGAAAGTAGTGAGACTCTTAGCAACCCAGGGAGACCCTGTTTCAAAACAAAATACTTAAAATATTGGGCTAGGTTATAGCTTGGAGGTAGAATGCCCCTGGGTTTAATCTCCAGTACCACACACACACACACACACACACACACACACACACACACACAAATTGTACATTTTGCATTTTTTTTGTTTTGTATTGTTTTTTGGCACCAGGGATTGAACCCCGGGGCATTCTATCTCTGAACTACATCTCCAGCCCTTTTTATTTTTTATTTGGAAACAGGGTCCAACTAATTTGCTGAGGTTAACCTCAAATCTGCAGTCTTCCTGTCTCAACTCCCAAGTACTGGGATTACAGAGGTGTGGCACCATACCCAGCTTCATTTTGCAGTTTTGACATATATACAATCTGAGAATGCATCGCTATGATAAAAAAATAAATAAATCTATCCACCACCATCCAAAATTTCCTTGTGCCCCTTGGTAATCCTACTTCCTGTATTTCCCCTTCATCTCTAGCCAACTATTGATCTGCTTTGTCTAGGTTTGTTTCTATCTTCTAGAATTCTATGTATATGGAATAAAACTGTATGCACTATTTTTGACCAATTTATTTCACTCAGAATCATTATTTTGAGATAGATCCATATGATTATGTGCATCAATAGTGCATTTCTTAGTATTGCTGAGTAGTATTCTATTGTGTAGATATACCACAACTTGTTTAACTATTCACTTATTGGTGAACATTTGTGTTGTTTCTGGTTATTAGCTATTGCAAATAAACCTAATAGAAACATTCATACACAACCTTTTTGTGGATATAGTTTTTATTTCTCTTGGGTAAATATCTATGAGTAGAATGGCTGGGTTGACTAATAGGTAGGTGTGTGTGTGTGTGTGTGTGTGTGTGTGTGTGTGTGTTTAATTGTCTGACCTTTTTCCAAAGGAGCTTTACCAGTCTGCATTTACTCCATATCCTTTCGAACAACTGGTATGGCAGACAATTTTAGCCATTCTGGTGGGTATATGGTGGTATTTAATTATTTTAGTTTGCATTTCCCTAATGCCTAATGATGTTAGTCATTAATTGAGTTGCTCACTTGCTATAAATATATATTCACTGATAGAGCATTTGTTCAAATCTTTTGCCCACATAAAATTAGATTTTCTTACAGTTACTTTTGAGAATTTAAAAATGTCTACTAGATTCAAGGCCTTTTTCAGATATATATTTTGCTATGCCTTACATTTTTATTTTTGGAATAGATTGTTCAAAGAGCAAAAGTTTTTAATTTTTTATAGTTTATGCCTAGCTCTATCCTTAAAAAATACTTGCCAAGATAAGGTAACTAGGATTTTCTCCTTTGGTTATTTTGGATGTTTTATGGCTTTTGCTGTTATGTCTAGGTCTGTGATCTCTTGAGTTAATTTTAGGTATGACATAAGAGTCAAGATTCATTTTTCCCCATTTGAATATCCAATTTATTAAAATGAGTATCTTTTCCCAATTTAGTTCTCTAGAGATCTTTGTTGAAAATCAACTACTTATCCACTCTGCTCTGTTCTCTACTTCAACTCTATTTCTCTCAACTCTATTCTGTTCCATTGAGAGTATATATACATATATATACATGTATATGTATATATATTCCAATAATACATATATCAATGATCTCTCTCTATATATATACAGTTTTCACATCTTTTGACATATATGTATATCTTTTTTCTAGTACTACAATGTCATCATTACAGTAGCTTTATAAGTTTCAAAATCAAGTAGTTTTCCAAATTTATTTTTTCCTAAAATACCATATAGTTCTTTAGTAAATATAAGTATTCCATCTACTTACATTTTCTTCATCCATTCTATTTTCCTAATTTTTCGTTTCTTTTCCAAATCTTGCCTTCTCTTTAGTTTAGAGAAATGGAATTCTCTTTCTTCCTTTTTGCTTTCTATTACTTCTCTGTCACTTGGTGTCCAAAACTATTGAGAAGTGAAAATGAACAGACAAATAAATAGACACAATCAGTTAAAATACTGATTGTGAGGTTATCTGACAATAGACAAGAACTCCTGTGTGTGCAATAGGAATATGCCAAGATAGAGACAGAAGAGAGGGTAGACCTTTTCAAGGTATTTACAACTAAGTCACTGGTGAGTAATACATTGAGCCTTCAGGAGCACATGCTATGGCAAGGCTAACAAAGTATTTGTATAGAGGAATGTAGTATCTAGTGAATGAATAAATAAGTAGACATAATCTAGGAGTAGATACATCATCTCACATGAACAGACCTCACCTACTCTAATGACTCTAATCCTCAAGGAACACAGAAGTACCTCAACTTTGTCCTAAGAGGCTATGGTTTCCTCTGTATGACACTTTCTCCTATGTGGTTACCCATTTTCCCACTTCAATTCATCTCCCTTCCCCCACCACACATACAGTAGATAATGAGGAGGAGAGTTTGCTACCACCTGAGGCATTATGTGTCTGCCTCTCTTAAACCACTAAACATACTACACTATACTGAAGTATCTTGTTTTCTTGACTGTCTCCCTAATTAAAAGGCAAACTATTTGAGGGGGAGGACTAGGTCTTTTTACCACTGAATGCCTAGCATCTGGAATAATGTCTGAGGTATGACTGATATCCAATAAAATTTGCTGAATGAATTCACATCTAGATCATGTTCACATTTCATGCTTATACAAACATACTACATCCTATAATCTGTATGCAAAGTATACAATTTGCTGAGTACCAAAGAATATTTAAAAATGGCCTAGATTCAAAATTAATTATTAAAAGTAGAAGTAAATGTAAGAAATTGCTATACTTAGAATTATTAGTAACCCCAGAGTAGTGTATTAAGCAAATTTTATCAAGTTACTAGAAACTATTATTTTAAAAATTTTAAATTAATGTTGAAAAAGATAAGTGGATTTCTAAATACATAAAATTTAAAACTACTAATATTTTTCTTTTCTTACTCTATCAGAAACAGGCCTCCAGCCATTGTTTTCTATACGATGATACCAGCCGCTATGATCCTCCTTCTGAGGACGATCACTTTTATTATGAAACGTATGCTTTGCTGGAAGCTTCGTGTAATCTCTAGGGCTGTTAGCACACAAATCTTCAATATGTCTGTGAGTAAAAACTTTATAGTATATATCAGGTGGAAATTTAACCTGCAGATGAAAAAGTTCAAAGGATATTGTAATGCAAAAATGGTTAATCTATTCTTAAATAGTGTGTCTTTTGAATTTCATATAGATATGCTCTAAAGCTACTAAATAAAGATTCAAGCATACTTACTCCACCTAATCTGAATCGTACATGAATGCCAGCAGCAGCATCTAGAAGCTCTGCCTATAAAAAAAAAATATTCTTCAACCTTCTAAATATATAGTTTTGCTACTTCTCACTCTATTGTTTTAAAATAGTGTCTAAATAGTGATGATTTAGAAAATAGGTCAAGTTGTAGTGGATGCATGGGGCAGAGGGACGCCCTAAGGCACATGGTGTACTTACACAATCATATCAAGGTCACTCACTGAACTGAACCTGAGGGGGAGGGAGCGGGATGGGAATTGGGGAAGGGGTCAAGTGAGAATTGTGTGCAAATATGTTATTAACAACTTGTACTTAACAAATGTGTATGCTATATTGCACGAATTACTACAATAAAAAATAAATTAAAAAAAAGAAAATAGGTCAAGTAAACAGACCTCAAATAATTAATTTGTAATTAGAAAGTATTTTAAGAGCTAACGACTTAATTTCTTATATGTACCAACAACTAAAATAGCTTATATAATAACTGGAAAAATGATACTGAACTATTTTCTTTCTCCACAGTATATAAATATAAAAGCCAAGTGAAAGCCAGGCATGGTAGCACATGCTTGTAATCCCAGTACTTGGGAGGCTGAGACAGGAGGATCACAGATTTGCAGCCAGCCTCAGCAACTTAGTGAGTCTCTCAACAACTCAGTGGGACCCTATTTCCAAATAAAATATAAAATAGGTCTGGGGGTGTAGCCTGCAGGTAGAAGGCCCGTGAGTTCCATCCCCAGTACCACAGACACACACAAAAATTTGTTATTCATAAATGAGAAAATTTTATTAAGTCATCAAATATATGATTTACATATAAACTATTATCTTACAGGTAAGCCAGGTGTGATAGTGCACCCTACAATCTCAGTACTTGACAGGATGAGATAAGAAGATCACAGATTTGAGGCCAGCCTCAAAGGTAGCAAGGACCTCAGCAACTTAGTGAGATTCTATTTCAAAATAAAATAGGGCTGGTGGTGTAGCTCAGAGGTAAATGCCCCTGGGTTCAACCCCCAGTACCACAGGGACACACACACACAAACACACACGCACAAATAAAATATTATCTTACAGGTAAATTCAGAAAAAAAAAAGTGATTGATAGAGCCAAGTTTAATACCAAATGACCTTTCCTAAATGGGTATTGTTAAGTCAAATTCAGGTTCAAAACTTTCTAAGATTTATATATAATAAATTTTTTAAATTTTAGTGCCACCAAATGGAAAGCAAAGAAAAAAAAATTTTCTTTACTTGATCCATTATCAGAAGACAGTTTAACTTTATCTCCTAATATTAGGTTAGATGACAAAAGAGATATCCTAAATTCTTCAGTCTATACAGCCTGAAAGACAACATTAGTTTTGCGGAATAATTTTCTCCTGACTAAACATTTTATGAATTCAAGTATGAAGTATGAAATTCTATTATAAATAACTTTTCATATTTGAGTAGTGACACCAAATATATATTCTCACACACACACACACACACACACACACACACACACACATTTTTTTTTTGCGGTACTGGGGATTGAACTCAGGGGCATTCTACTGCCAAATTACACCCCCAGCCCTATTTTTTATTCTTTATTTTGAAACAGGGTCTCACTAAGTTGCGGAGTGCCTCACTAGGTAGCTGAGGCTGGCCGCGAACCCGGATCCTCCAGTCTCAGCCTCCCAAATGCTGGGATTACAAGCATGCGCCACCACGCCCGGCTCTCATATATATTTTTTTATTCACATTTGGACAAATTTTGAGTATACAACTCCATGAATTTTTACATATGTATATATCTCATGACAGTTCTAAACTATATCAAAATACTGAATACTTTCAGCGTTTTGGTCATCTTGTGATCCCTCCCAGTAGATACCCTCCAAAAATCCCTTTATCATTGTAGATTCATTTTGCCAGGTTTCAAACTTCATACAAAAGGAATTACACAATATACACATGTTTGTGCCTGGCTTTTTGCTTAATTTGACTCTACAAGGAATCTATGAGATTCATCCACGTAGTTGAGTATAGCAACAGTTAGTTTTTCATTGCTATCTAATGTTTTATCATATACCTCAATTTACTTATCAACCCTCTCTTTTGGTGGTACTGGGGTTTGAACCCAAGGGTAGGCTACCACTGAGATACACTCCCAATCCATTTTTATTTTTTATTTTGGAACAGGGTCTAGCTAAATTACTGTTCACTGGCCTCTAACCTATGATCCTCTTGTTTCAGCCTCCGAAGTCTCGGATTACAGTTGTTTACCATCATGCTTATCTATCAGCTCTATTATTGTTGAACATTTGATAAATCTAACAAAAGATGTGTGAAATCACTACATAGAAAACCATAAAACATTGTTTAGAGAACAACATGGAGAAACTAATGTGGAAAACTAGGTTTCCCAGAATTAAGATGCTAATGTGAAGTCTGGGTGCTACAGCTTTATTTGGGATCAACATTCTACAAAAAAATGAGCAGGGGGAAAAGAAGAAGAACTGGGCAGGGGAAGAACCTGAGCTGCAATGTAGACCCAAAGAGACTGGGCCAGTCCTACAGGAAGCTTCACAGTGAATAATGACCAAGCGTTGTTCCATACCACAATGCCCAGGCTTTTGCATCTGCCTGTTCTTGCTTTGTCTACATCCCCCCCCCACCACCACCACAAACACACACACACACACTATTCAAGGGGCTGCAGGAAGCTGTGGCCCAGCCCTGGGACTGGAAATGGTGAACAAAAGCAAGTTTTGTGCAGGTCCCTTAGGAAACTGCCAGGCAAATTCTGCACCTTGGCTTCAGTAAGACACACCAGAAATCTGAGCCTTTGTTTTCCTGACTGCTGCCAAACTGGGAAATGGGGAGTGTTTGATGAATAACTAAAAACACAGCAATGCTTTCTTACCAAAATTTATAACCTTTATCTTCATTAATAGAAAGCCGGATTACCTTAAATTTAAGGTTTTTTTTTTTTTTTTTTTTAAATTAGATTCTAGAGTTCTGATAAGGTTGATTTTGACACTTACTCCTAAAGCTCCCTTCTTCACCATTTTCATTCCCCCAGTAGGTTTGGGGGTGGGGTTGGAAATTGATAAGCTACTTCAGAAATTTACATGGCATCCAAGAATAACTTGGAAGTATCTTCTTGAAGAAGAATTATAAGACTGGAGGACTTCTCTACCATATAGTAGACCTGTCGTTATAAAGCTATAGTAATTAAGACCAGGGTAGAAAAATAGATCAATGGAATACAGCAGAGAACTCAGAAATGGACCAGTACATAAATGGCCACTTGATTTATTATAAAAGTGGCATTGTGAAACACCAAAGTTTTGCTAATTATTTTCCCTCAATTTTGTTGTAAAGTATACATGATAAAATTTCCCGTTCTAAGCCGGGCGTGGTGGCGCATGCTTGCAATCCCAGCATTCGGGAGGCTGAGACCGGAGGATCCGGGTTCGAGGCCAGCCTCAGCTACCTAGTGAGGCACTCCGCAACTTAGTGAGACTCGGTTTCAAAATAAAGAATAAAAAATAGGGCTGGGGGTATAGCTCGGAGGTAGAATGCCTCTGGGTTCAATCCCCAGTACCGAAAAAAAAAAAAAAAAATTTCCCGTTCTACCTGTTTCCAAGTGTATAGTTCAGTAATTTTAAACATATCCATAATATTGTGCAACCATCACCATCACCCATCTCCACAAATCTTTTTCCTTTGCAAAACAATGTCGAATGAACAAATTTATACCCCAAAGCATACTATAGAATTCTACTTATATAAGTAAAAAATGGGAAACTAAAGTGTCTCGAATGTGATGCTAGAATTCAAAACAATGTTCACCTTTTGGGAGAGGGGTGGCAGTGATTTGCAGGGCACCTGGGGGGTGATCCACAGAATGAAAACACTGTTCTAAGAAATGCTTGCACAGGCATTTGCTTTGTGATGATTCATTTAACTATACACTTATGCTTTATGAACTTTCAACTTGTGTGTAATACTTTGGTAAAGTGGTTTTTAAAGAAAACCATGTGTGAACACACTAAATTGATAACAGCCACACATTTTTAAAGAAAAAAACAAGACATTATACCAATAACTAATGTCCTTACCTCTTTAGGATTAATATATTTCACTATCTGGCGTGGCTCCCCTTGTCCTCTTAAATCGATCAGACTTTTAAAATGATGGAATACAGCGACATTCTAAATGTTCAAACACATAAATTTCATGGACAGAATTGGATTTTTTTTTTGTTTTTAATAGGTCATTTGCCTATTTAGGGCAAAAATGAAAACTATAAAAATAGACTTTATGCATATAAACTAGATTTTAGAAATATTACCCACTCAGGATTTGCTTGGATAAGCCAGGGAATGTTGGTATTATTTTCACAAGGAGTTTTATTCTTAAATTTACAATCATATCACCACAGGCTATGAATAAAAGAGCCAAAACTTTGTTATACTCTCCAGAGTCATCTAGAATAAAAAACAAAATACAGCCTACTGGTTAAGGACACAGAGCATGACATATGTTATCCGGGTTCATCTGTTGGTTACTAGCTGTATGACCCAAGATAAGCTGCTTAGTTTCTTCATCTATAAAATAGGAATGATAGTAGCAATTGTGAGGAATAAATGAGTTAATATTGTAAGGTTCTCAGAATAGTTTCTGGCACTTTTAAAGAAAGCACTAAAAAATATTAACAGTTGTTACCACTACAGAATCCTCCTCATTCCTGTAGTAATTCCACAAATTTACAAACCTTATCCACTTTTCATGTTAGGACAAATTTAGTCAAACAACCCCAAGTAATTCTTGTATCTCAGAAAACTATTTCTTTGAAAACCCTCCCTTCACATCTGTCCCCCTGAAAATCCCTTAGCAACTCTTGATAAACTTTTTCCCTCTCTGTAGTTTGCTTATGTTGAATTAAGTAAAACAAATTCAAATTAAAGTAATACACAGGGTCAACATAACAATTTGAAGACCCGTTGCAATTGCTTATAGACTATGGGGTAGCTTATATTGACACAAATAGTATCCATTCTCAAAGGAAGATATAACTTCTACCAACTAAAATACCAAACTGAGGAGCAAGGAAATTTAACTATGCTTTAAAATCTATGTTGTATCAGTCAAACATGGTGACACATGCCTGTAATGCCAGTACTTGGGAGGCTGAGACAGGAGGATCATAGGTTCAAAGCCAGCCTCAGCAACTAGCAAGGCCCTCGAAAACTTAGCAAAACCCTGTTTCCTGTTTCAAAAATAAAAAATAAAGTAGGGCTGGGGATATAGCTCAGAAGTAAAGCCCCTGGGTTCAATCTCCAGTAACTCACACACACACACTCTATTGTATCTTATAAATAAATATGTAGACTACTATATTAGTTATCTACTGATGCACAACAAACACCTCCCAAAATTTAGTAGCTTGAGCAATAACCATTTACTGTTTCTCTCTTTGTGTGGGCTGACAGGGGAGTTCTGCTGGTCTTGCCGAGACCCATGTATATGGCTGTAGCCAGCTGCCAGATCAGCTAGAGCTGGACAATTTAATGTGGCTTCACACACATATCTGGGTCTTCAGCTTGGCTTATTGGAACATCTTGGATGGGTAGGCCAGTCTCTCCACATAGATTTCCAGTTTGAGCTTCTTTTCAGCATAAACATTTTCAAAGCACCAAAGAGAAAGTGGAATCTGTAAGGCTTCTTAAGACCTTAACTTGGAAGTCAAACAGTTAAACTTATTCTGCATTCCATTGGTCAAATTCATATCCTAGCTGACCTCAGGAGGTCAAGTTACCTCAGGAGCTGTGACCTATGGGAAGTTCCATCCATATATACTACAACCTCACTCAAATGTGGCCCTGAAATTCAGTGGTGAAAGGAAAGCCTCCTAGAGGGTAGAACCTCAACTACCATACCTGGTTGTGTATGTTCCCTGGAAGGAGAGATGGACAGAAGTGTAGATCTACAGACAGGTGGTGACTAATGAGTTGATGGATGGTCAAGGGTTTGGGAAGAGCATGATAATAAAACCAGTGGCAAGAAGGTCTAGGAAAAATGTATGTGCACTCACCTCTCCAAATGTACACCAAGTGTAGAGATGCTTGTATCTTATATGAATGCTCACCAAGCACAATCTCAGCAGACAAAGCTCCTAATAATCAAGTGGGCAGGATGGCTTGTTTAGAATCAGTCAGCCTTTTCCCCCAGCTACTCCTCTTTGTGCCTGATGGGCTCATAAGCAAAGTGGTCATGACAGCAGGGATGGAGGTTATTCATAGGCTCAGCAACATGAATTTCTACTCACTGCATCAATGCCCAACTTGCCAAAGCAGAGACCAACACAGAGGCATTATTCCATGGAGGGACTAGCCAGCTTCCTGTGACAAACTGATTACTTGGAATTCTTCCATTATGAAAGGGGCAACCTTTTGTTCTTAGTGGAATTGACGATTAACTCTTCCATGGGCATAATACTTCTACATAAAGTACCATCTGTGTACTTTCTTTTTTGGCACTCACTGGGGATTGAGCCCAGGGGCATTCTATCTTTGAGCTACACCCCCAGCCCTATTTAATTTTTTTATTTTTAAAGAGGGTCTCTCTGAGTTGCTGAGACTGGCCTCAAACCTGTGATCTTCCTGTCTCAGCCTCCCAAGTACTAGGATTATAGGTGTGTGGCCACCACACCCAGCTCCATCTGTGTACTTACAAAATACTTGTTCATTGTTATAGTATTCTACAAGACATTGTTCCTGATCAAAGAACTTGAAAATGCAGCTTGCAAAAAATTCAGCAATCCATAAGACCAAGCTGATGAAAGTCACTGATCTTACATTATTCCCAATAACCCCAAAGCAATTGGCCTGATAGAATGGTGGAATGGTATTTTAGGAGATTCATTTACAGATAGAGTTTCAATGATAACACTTCTCAGACTAAGGGTTGGATCCATTTTGTTACATATACTCCAAACCAACAACCAATAAATGATGCTATTTCTCACACAGCCAGCATGTATGAGTCTGGAAATCAAACATTGGAAGTGGCTCCTTCTCAGTATTATCTTAATCATCCACTAATGAAAAATGTGCTTCTTGTGTTGTAAAATAAAATAATTATCTATAGGGTAAATCATATGGCTTTTGTCCTTCATTCTGTTAATGTGGTCTATCACCTTTATTGATTTGTATACGTTGAACCACCTCCTACGTCTGAGGGATAAATCTCATCTGATCATGGTGAATGATCCTTTTCATGTACTGTCGAATATGGTTTGCTAGTATTTTTTTGAGAATTTTTGCATGTATGTTCATCAATGATACTGTCCTGTAGTTTGTTTGAGTTTTTTTCCTTATAGAATCTGGCTTTGATATCACAGTAATGCTAGCTTTGTAAAATGAGTTTAAAAGTATTCCCTCCTCTTCAATTTTTTGGAATAATTTGAGGTTATCTCATTAGTTCTTTTTAAATAATTTGTGGAATTCAGCAGTAAAGCCATGAGGTCCTGGAATTTTCTTTGGTGGGATATTAGGGAGAGCATATGATTTTTTACTTTTTGTGACTGACGAATCTCATTTAACATAATGTTTTCCAGTTCCATCCATTTCCCTTCAAATAACATGATTTTGTTCTTCTTTATGGCTGAGTAAAATTCAATTGTGTACATATCCCATAGTTTTGTAATCCATTAATCTGTTGATGGACATCTTGACTGTTTCCATAGTTTGGCAATTGTGAATTATGCAGCTGAAAACATAGATACACATGCATCAGTCTGATAGTTTGGTTTCCATTCTTTTGGGTAGATACCCAGAAGTGGTATTCCTGGGTCATATGGTAGGTTCATTCCCATTTGTCTGAGGATCTTCCATATTGTTTTCCAAAGTGGTTGCACTAATTTGCAATCCCACCAGCAATGTATTAGGGTTCCCACTTCTCCACACCCTTGCCAGCATTTGTTGTTGTTTGTGTTCTTGATGATTGCCATTCTGATTGGAGTTAGGTGAAATCTCAAGGTAGTTTTGATTTGCATCTCTCTGATTGCTAATGATGTTGAACATTTCCTCATACATTTATTGGCCATTTGTATTTCTTCTGTTGTGAAGTATCTGTTTAGATACTTTGCCCATTTTTTGATTGAGTTATTTGTTTTCTTAGCTGTGATTTTCTTGAATTCTCTGTATATCCTAGTTATTAGTCCTCTATCAGAAGAGTAGCTGGCAAAAATTTTCTCCCACTCTGTGGGCTCTCTGTTGAGGTTCTTGATAGTTTTCTTTGTTGCACAGAAGCTCTTCAGTTTAATGCACTCCCATGTATTGATCTTCTTTTGAGTTGCTTGTGCTTTTGGGGTCTTGTTGAGAAAGTTTTTACCTGTGCCTATGTGTTGAAGTGTTGGGCCTGTGCCCTCTTCAAGTAGCTGCAAGGTCTCTAGTCTGACTTCCAGGTCTTTGATCCACCTTGAGTTGATTCTTGTGCAGAGTAAGAAAGTGGGGTTTATTTCCATTTTCCTGCATATGGTTAACCAGTTTTGCCAACACCATTTGTTAAAGAAGCTATCTTTTTTCCAGTGTATGTTTTTGGCTCCTTTGTCAAAAATCAGTTGACTATAAGCACATGGGTCTGTTTCTGAATCTTCTATTCTGCTCCATTGGTCTATGTGTCTGTTTTTGTGCCAATACCATGCTGTTTTTATTACTGTGGCTTTGTAGTAGAGTTTTAAGTCAGGTATTGTGATACCTCCTGCATGGTTCTTGTTGCTAAGAACTACTTTGGCTATCCTGGGCTTTTTGTTGTTCCAAATCAATTGAAGGACTGATTTTTCTATGTCTGTGAGGAGTGACCTTGGTAATTTCATGGGTATTGCATTGAATCTGTACATCATTTTTGGGAAGATGGCAATTTTGAAGATATTTATCTTGCCTATCCAAGAGCATGATAGAGCTTTCCATCTTCTAAGGTCTTCATCAATTTCTTTTTTCAACTTTTTATAGTTTTCTTTATAGAGGTCTTTTACCTCTTTGGTTAGGTTTATCCCTAAGTATTTTATTTTTGGGGGTGCTATTGTGAGTGGAATTATTTTCTGGATTTCTTTTTCAGTGGATTTATGGTTGGCATACAGGAAAGCTTCTGATTTTTAAAGATTATCCAGACACTTTGCTGAATTTGTTGATCAGTTCTATAAGTTTTTTGGTTGACTTTGTTCATTCTTCTAAGTATAGTATCACGTTATCTGCAAGAAGGGATAGTTTTAGTTCTTCTTTCCCTGTTTTTACCCCTTTGATTTCCTTCTCTTGCCTTATTCCTCTGGCTAGAGTCTCAAGTACTATGTTGTACAGAAGAGGTGATAATGGACATCCTTGTCTTGTTCCTGTTTTCAGTGGGAACTCTTGCAGTTTTTCTCCATTTAATATGATATTAGAGCCGGGTGTGGTGGCACATGCTTGTAATCCCAGCATTTGGGAGGCTGAGACTGGAGGATCCAGGTTCAAAGCCAGCCTCAGCTACCTAGTGAGGCACTCCGCAACTTAGTGAGACCCTGTTTCGAAATAAAGAATAAGAAATAGGGCTGGGGGTATAGCTCAGAGGTAGAATACCCCTGGGTTCAATTCCCAGTACCGCAAAGAAAAGAAAAGAAAGAAAGAAAGAAAGAAAGAAAGAAAGAAAGAAAGAAAGAAAGAAAGAAAGAAAAGAAAAGAAAGAAAGAAAGAAAGAAATAGGGTCTCACTAAGTTGTAGAGGGCCTCACTAAGCAGCTGAGACTGACCGCGAACCTGGATCCTCCAGTCTCAGCCTCCCAAATGCTGGGATTACAAGGATGCACCACCACACCCAGCTACCCAACAAATTTTATATAAATTGATGCATTCATTTTCATATTTACATGGAAATGCAAAAGCCATGGAATAGCTATGATATTCCTGAACAAAAACACAATTGAAGGTCTGACTATACTATCGTATAGCCACACTTACCATAAAGCTCCAAATAGTAAGACAGTGTGGTGTTGCCCCAAATATAGACAAACAGACCAGTGCAGCAGAACAGAGACTATAGAAACACTTCACATACATGATTACATGGAGTTAAACAATGGCACCACTGCAATTTATTGTGGAAAGGTATTAAATCAATTGGACATCCATAAAGAAAAAGAAACCTTGTCTCTACTTTCTATACAACATATGTAAAAAAGTGATTTTGAGATGAATTCTAGATCTCAGTCTGAAATTAAAAGCAAGTAAGCCTTTAAAAAGAAAAACCTAATGAAAACAACTCCTCACTTTGGGTTAGATAAAAATTTCATAAACAGGACAAAGAAAACATCAACCATTTAAAAAAAGTTAAAAAGAAAACTATAATTAAAGACTGCTCTTGATAAAAATAATTAATTTTGAAAGCATGATGAGGTTCACCAGTTTGAAGATATTTGAAGTATGTATACTCTGTAAAGGATTTGTATTCAGGAAACATGAAGAACTCCTCCAAGTGAATATTTACAACATAATAATGTAGGTGATGGAACCTGGGGGTTGGAAGAGCAAGAGGGAGGTGAAGAAAAGGGTATGAATATTTTTATTCTCATGTATAACAGGAAGTTGAGGGGTTCAATGTCAGCCCAATGAAACAAGAAGGACTTAAATATTCTTTAAAGAAATACAGTAACAAAGAGAGGACTGAAAATGACATTGTGAAAAGGAAAGGAGGGAGAGATAAGCAGGGTTGTGGAGGATAAGTAATTTAAGTTCTCATCTCTACCGAAAACCAACAGATCACTTCTAAAGCTGATTAAAAGTAATTGTACAGTATACCATTTAGAAGCATGCAAGTAACTACTAGAAGATGTACAACAAAAAAATAGTTAAAATTGGTTGCCTTTAGGTATGAGAAGAATGGGATGGGGTAAAAGACTTGCATATATATATATGTATGTATATTACTTTGATAAAAATATTTAAAATTATTTAAGCTGCATTTACATTACTATGATTAGGCAACTAATTCACTTTTGGGGCCAAGTAATGTGTTAAAATTATGCATCCTGAGCCGGGCGTGGTGGTGCATGCTTGTAATCCTAGCATTTGGGAGGCTGAGACTGGAGGATCTGGGTTCGTGGCCAGCCTCAGCTACCTAGTGAGGTACTCTGCAACTTAGTGGGACCCTGTTTCAAAATAAAGAATACAAAATAGGGCTGGGGGTATAGCTTGGAGGTAGAATGCCCCTGAGTTCAATCCCCAGTACCGCAAAAAAAAAAAAAAATTATGCATCCTGGCCGGGCATGGTGGCACATGCCTGTAATTCTAGTGCTTGGGAGGCTGAGACAATAGGATTGCAGGTTCGAGGTCAGCCTCAGCAACTTAGGTATACCTCAGAGGTAGAATGCCCCTGGGTTCAATCTTCAATACAAAAAAAGGAAAAAAAAAAAAGGATCCTTTGTAGCCAGGCATGGTGGCGCACGCTTGTAATCCCAGCATTCGGGAGGCTGAGACCGGAGGATCCGGGTTCGCAGCCAGCCTCAGCTACCTAGTGAGGCACTCTGCAACTTAGTGAGACTCGGTTTCAAAAATAAAGAATAAAAGATAGGGCTGGGGGTACAGCTCGGAGGTAGAATGCCCCTGAGTTCCATCCCCAGTACCAAAAAAAAAAAAAAAAGGATCCTTTGTCAGAAGTCACCTTCTGAAATGTGGGCACATATGTCGTTATCAATTTGTACCTAACAAAGATGTATGCCTACAATGCATGAATAATAATAATAATAAAAAAACAAGTCACCTTCTGGACCATGTGAATTAGATGGTATCTAGAATTAAGACCAAAGTACAATTTCTTTGAATCCTTAGAACAATTTTAATCTACCTTATATTTGAACCATGACTTTCATGGTTAGCTCTTTACAGTGTTTCTAATATCTTTTTAAATAATCTACCCTCTTATTAATACTTTCTATTGCTTGGGGTACCACTCCTCCCATCCCCCACCAGATATAGCCCTTTTAGAGCCATTCAACATTCTGGTCTAATTTAAATCAAATGCTATTTTCTTTGGGTTACATCTTTATTTTAAATCTCCTTTCTTTCTCTCTCTCTCTCTCTTTTTTTTTTTTCCTATCACTGGTTTTCTGTAAGAGTCAGGTGAACTTTGATTATCTTCTAACACTTAGGAATGAAAGTCTGTGTCAATTTTTCTAAGGAGCTAGTTGGAGTACTCTGTGCTTCCATGTAAGCCTCCTGTTTCCCCAGTGTTGCTCATAACTTGAAAGACTACCTGTGAGCTTCATGCAGTGAGAAGAACGAGTTAATCAGCAAGCTTTAAGGGATATGGTCACATAGCCAACTACTGAGCAGGGTATTCCTCAGATACTAAAATTGGCAGATTTCATGTCAGAGGGTCAGATCCATGCTAGAACTTGCTACCCTAGAGACTCATCTGATCTTTCCTCCTTTCTCAGAGATAAGCCTTTAAGATTGTGTTTGGTTGATTGCCTGCCAGTATCTATCTACCTTCCAGCAAAAATAGTAAATATCCATCTACCTATAGTTCTAGAAGTGACAATGGAGACAAACTAGCAAATCTATTCTATGTACAGACTTTCAGTTAATCCCCTAGTCTTCAGTTCTCCTTTTAGCCTTTTTAAATTGCTGACCCCAAATTCATATCCTCATGGGTTCCAATGACAAACCACGTCCTTCCCTGGAGTCCACTGCACATGTACCCAGGAAAGTGCTTCTACATAGTTTCATCCAATAGGATGCCACCATCTATTTTTGGTCTTTCAGAAATTAGATATGATCTCTGCCGGGCGTGGTGACACACGCTTGTAATCCCAGCACTCGGGAAGTTGAGACCGGAGGATCCGGGTTCACGGCCAGCCTCAGCTACCTAGTGAGGCACTCCGCAACTTAGTGAGATTTGGTTTCAAAATAAAGAATAAAAAAAAAAAAATAGGGCTGGGGGTATAGCTCAGAGGTAGAATGCCCCTGAGTTCAATCCCCAGTACCGCAAAAAAAATAAAATAAAATAAAATAAAATAAAGAAATTAGATATGATCTCTTATTCACCCATGAAAGCCTTTCTGTTATGGATTAGTCTTCTACATATTATAATTTCGAAGGAGTCTTGCAGAGATAGAAAGTGAAGAAAATATGTGTTCAGTATACCAGCCCACACACGCTTGTTTGTTTATATACTTGTCTTCTCTGCTGAAGCTCTTTTAATGACAAGGATATATTGTAAAAGGCCCAGCAGTAGCCAGGTATGGTGGTGATGTCTATAATCCCAGTCCTTGGGAGGCTGAGACAGAAGGATTGCAGGTTCAAGGCCATCCCTGGTAATTTAGTGAGACCCTCAGCAACTTAGTGAGACCTTGTTTCAAAATAAAAATTAGAATAGAGCTGAGAATGTAGCTTAGGGGTAGACCACCCTTGGGTTCAATAGCCAGTACCACACACATACGCAAAAAAGGCCTAGCAGTACCAGGAATACATATGTATTCAAAGATGTATGGCTGAGTTGGGCATAGTAGTGCCATGCCTATAATCCCAGTACTTGGGAGGCTAAAACAGGAGGATCACAGGTTCGAGGCTAGCCTTAGCAACTTAGTGAGACCTTGCTTCAAAATGAAAAATAAAATAGGACTGGAGGTTTAGCTCAGAGGTAGAATACCCCTGGGTTCGATCCCCAGTACCACAAAACAAAGCAAAGCAAAGCAAAACAAAACAAAACAAAGATGTATGGCTGGTTGGATATGGGAGGAAAAAAGTTGCAAATGATAAAACTTAAGCCTAACTGATGAGTATACTGATAGATACCAACAAAGGAAAGAGGTTTTAAAGGAAAATTATTATTTTAGGGTTGGAAGTCAATATACTTATGCCCCAGCACATGTTTTATGGCTTTTAGAGAGGCAAATAACGGAAGCTATTTTGCAAGATTTGGTTAACTGATACAAAGACAGTATTGTGTGGTAGATACAGAGTCATACAACTTCGCACAAAATCATCAGAAAAAGACTACTGTTGCTATTAAAGAGAAAAAAGTGAGATAATTTTAACTCACCCAACCAAGAAAGCCAACTTGGAATATTCTTTATACCTATGAGAACAACTCTATCTATATAGAAGGACAATAAGTAACACATTAACCTAGATACAATATATTCTTCAGTTATAAGCTTCCCAAGTGTAGGTATCAATATTTAGCACTAGATATTTAAGTAAAGAGTGGCACACAATTCTATAAATATAGTAAAAACTACTAAACCGTACACTTTACACAAGTACATTTCATGTGATATAAATTATATCTCAATAAAGCTGCTAATTAAACTCACCAGGAAACTTTTCCAGGCCCTCTGGATAATTTTTGCAGCTTCCTCTTTCTTTTCAAAGAGTGGATCCAGTATTGGAAAACCCTAAAAGAAAATAAGCAAAAGGATGCATTTAATATTATTTTAAGCCAGCTATAGTAGTGCACAGTTGCAATCCCAGTACTTGAGAGGCTGAGGCAGGAAGATTTCAGGTTTGCAACCAGCATCAACAATTTAGCAAGGCCCTCCACAACTTAGTTTCAAAATAAATTCAAAAAATAGGGCTGGGGGTATAGCTTAGAGGCAAAATGTCCCTGGGTTCAATCCCTAGTACCACAAAAAATTATTTTATATGCTCCATTATGAAACTGTCTCTAGAACTCAACAGAAATTAAGTAGAATTGTATAAATGAAACAATAAAAATGGGATTTAGTATCAAAATAATTATAATAAAATGTTTATCTATTATTGATTGCCTAATAGGTTCTAATTTGTTTATTTATTTATTTATTTTTTTTTTTTTTTTGCAGTACTGGGGATTGAACTCAGGGGCATTCTACCTCCGAGCTATACCCCCAGCCCTATTTTTTATTCTTTATTTTGAAACCAAGTCTCACTAAGTTGCGGAGTGCCTCACTAAGTAGCTGAGGCTGGCCGCGAACCTGGATCCTCCGGTCTCAGCCTCCCGAATGCTGGGATTACAAGCGTGCGCCACCACGCCCGGCTAATTTGTTTATTTTTCTAATCCCCAAACAACTCTGCATAGAGATTTTATTAATATGCTTGTGTTAGAAATAAGAAGACTGCTATATAAACTATGTACAATTTTACTCATTTTTCAGTATACATGTGCAAGGAAATAAAAGTTGTACACAAGATTTGCAGGTACCTCTTTGTTTTCAGTAGTTTTCTTCCACATAACCATAGAAGGACAGCTGGCAAAGTTAAAGAATGAAGATGTGTTTTAGTTTTATTTCATGCTGCTAATATTTAGTGTAATCTTTGACAAATAGCTTAACATCTTTAGGCTTCAATTTCAACACTTCTAACTGCAATAAATTAACTCCAAAGGCACTTTTATTTTCATAGCTCTGAGTTTACATTACTGAGAGCACACTGTTCTAATGGGCAAATATAAAAAGGAAAAAGGAGACTTGCACTGAAGATGGGGAGACACATGGATTTTACTTCATCTCAGTTACTAATACTTCACAGTGCAATGTCACTTACTACATTTTTTTTTTTTTTCAGTACTGGGGATTGAACTCAGGGGCATTCTACCTCTAAGCTATACCCCCAGCCCTATTTTTTATTCTTTTTTATTTGAAACCGAGTCTCACTAAGTTGCGGAGTGTCTCACTAGGTAGCTGAGGCTGGCTTCGAACCTGGATCCTCGGGTCTCAGCCTCCCGAATGCTGGGATTACAAGCATGCGTCACCACGCCCGGCACTACATTTGTAGTAATACGATTCTTTGATACTTTTTCATAGTTCAAAGTCAGTTAATTTTAAAATTTTGAATTGTTGCTTATAAAACATAGGATATATAAAAACTTACAAGTCCCAGTCTAAAACTAAACATATAATACACATCTACTAATATATGTACTATAGAGACACAGATCAAGCAGAAAAACTGCCTAAAGAATATAGCATTTAATGGCTACATTGGCGTCTCGAAGTCTGGAGATTGCCCCTAGGATGCGTAGATGAAAGACCTTCCTACTTCTTAGAAAGTAAATATATGACCCTAAAGGAGTATGGTTTTATGACTCTAGAAAGTTTGCTTTAACAGGCTATGTTAAGAATGTGGGCTATACGTGTAAAACGAAGAAGTGGTGCTATTTGTGATCTGATAATGATTGATATGTCATAAATGTCTATGTAACCCTGTTGTGCTCAAGAAATGTATAAAAAATCCGTGCTGAAAAAATAAATTAATTAATTAAAAATAAAAAAGAATATAGCATTTATAGGAAAAATAGAAAAAGTCTTTATATATTTTCTTAATTTATTCTCTTTTGATGTTTAAAATTATTGGGAACTTTAAAATTAAAGTTATTTTATTCTTGTGCACATTGTTGAGGGGTTTTTTGGGGGGGGGGCACAGGGGAATTTAATCCAGGAGCATTCTCCCTCTGAGTTATACCCCAGGCCTTTTTATTATATTATTTTAAAACAGGGTCTCGCTAAGTAGCTGAGGTTGGTCTCAAACCTGTGACCCTCCTGTGTCAGCCTCCCAAGTACTGACATTATAGGAATGTGCCACCACATCCAGCTATTGAACTTTTTTAATTGATATTTTTTTAAGAGTAGGGAGAAAATTCTCTGTGAGAAATAATTTATACTTTTTCTTTCCCAACAAATAGTCTTAACATAGCATGAGGAAATAGGTTAAGACTGTGGGCATTGAAGTACAGACCAGGGTTTTTTGTTTTGTTTGTTTGATTTTGTTTTTTCTTTTGAGTTGGTGGGGGGAGGAGGTCTCACTCTGCTGCCCAGTCTGATATCAAGTCCTGGCTCAAGTGATCTTCCTGCCTCGGCCTCCTGAGTGCTGGGATTACCATGCCACCATGCCAGGGTTTAAATCAATAAATTAGATGTATGATCTTGCATAAGTTACTTAACTATTCAAACTTCAGGTTCCTCATTTGTAAAATATAGGGAGTCAGTACTACCTGAAAGAATTGTGAGGATTAAGTCAGATAATACAGGTAAAACACTTAATTTCTGGCTAATCATAACTGCTTAATAAATCATGTCTCTTATTACAATACAAATGATTTTCCAAAATAAGAACTATTCCTGTGCATTATTCTGATTAAAACACTAATGTGACTAAACATTTTAAACAGTTATTCTCTTAATTTATAAATAACTATTAGAATAAATGAGAATAAGATATACTATTTGGGGCTTAAAAAATTCATTAATTTTGATCAAAGGATTTCTTGAGAAATACTCTTTCTAGCTAGCAAATGAGAAATATATAGTTTATCTGTGTATTATAGGTTACTTTAGGAAAAAATGTTACTACATATAGATTTTGCTCATTCATCTTTTATAGTTTCACAGTATTTCTAAATATGGATATGTTATTTAATCTTTCCTCCATTATTGGATATTCAGATTTTTTCCTGTTGCGATTCCAAAATGAATCATCCTTATACATATATTTATGTACATAGGCAATTATTTTTTAAGATAGACTTTTAGAATTGCTGTGACAAAAGGTGTTGGCATATATATTTGCATTGTCTCTCTCTGGAAGAGGATAAAAGAAACTGCTAAGTGATTACTTCTGGAGAGTGACCAGTGGACTAAGAGACCTGGCTCAGGAATAAAAAAGATTTTATTCCAGCATAATTTTTATATTGCTTGATTTTCCACAATGTGCATGTAGTTCACATATACCTAATGTTTTCCTTTTAAATCAGTTTTAATAGGCTTTTTTTTTTTTTTAATACTGGGGATTGAACCGAGGGACAGGGACATTCTACCACGCTATACCCTAACCCATTTTATTTTTTATTTTGAGATAGGATCTTGCTAAGTTACTGAGGCTGTTCTTGAACCTGTGATTCTACTATCTTAGACTTTCAAGTATTGGGATTATAGACATGCAACAACACACCCGGGTCCCTAGGTTGCTGAGAATCTCACTACATTGCTGAGGCTGGCCTCGAATCTGACTCAGCCTCCTAAGTACTGGGATTACTGGCATATGCTACCATGATAGGCTTATTTTGCTGATTTCTAAAATGAATTGTATTGAGTAATAAGAGGGACTTTTACTCAGTTTGTCATGAGCAGGACAACAATATATTGCAGAATTAACCTGAAAAGTTAACAGAGATAGGGTAGGGACACGGGCCATGGGGGGAAGGGATGGATCTCCTATAGGTAGATTTTTTTTTTTTTTAATTTTTATTGTAGTAACTCGTGCAATATAGCATACATCTTTGTTAAGTACAAATTGTTAACAACATATTTGCACACAATTCTCATTTGACCCCTTCCCCGATTCCCTCCCCATTCCCTCCCCCTCCCTCCCCCTAAGGTTCACTTCAGTGAGTGACCTTGATATGATTGTGTAGGTACATCATGTG
>PVLC010004704.1:39304-55455 GCA_004027655.1 Graphiurus murinus | reverse complement strand
AGTTGTGCTATTCTGAGTGTGGTCCATGATCCATGCCAATCCTTGATAGGTTACCAAATGAGATAAAAAAAAATGAGAGTAGTTAGAACTTTTATAGCAATTTGAGATTGATGTGGTATATACAAATACATCAAAGGTTTATAAGTTTCTATATCTTTGTGGCTAGTTTTCCTTTTTGTAGTACTTTTAAGTTTTATCTTACAAAAGCAATGAATTGTGACATATTAGAAATGCAAACTGACTTGCATTTTTAAAGTATCACTCTCAAGTTAGTTTGCATTTTTTTTAAAAAATGCATCGTGAGCAGTTGGGAGGCTGAGACCGGTGGATCTGGGTTTGCGGCCAGCCTCAGCTACCTAGTGAGGCACTCTATAACTTAGTGAGACCATGTTTCCAAATAAAGAATAAAAAATAGGACTGGGGTATAGTTCGGAGGTAGAATGCCCCTGAGTTCAATCCCCAGTACCAAAAAAAAAAAAAAAAAAAAAAAAGCATCGTGTAGAAGAAAATGGAAAAAACTAAACAATTTCTTTCACTCAGTCATAAATGATAGTCATAACAAATTAAACTTACAAGTATTCAAAACTTGCCATTTACTAATTCTTTTGCTACCGTTTACTACTATTTGTAATATTTTCTTGAGATTATATCTATTTCAGGGTTTCTTAGCAATGGAACTATTAATATTTGGGGTTGAAATTGCTTTGTGTGTGGTGGGGTTTGTTCAGTATATGGTAGGCTGTTTAGTAGAATCTACCAGATCCTAATTTTGGTTGTAACAACCAAAAATGTATCACATAAGCACAGTTAGAACCAGTGACCTATTGTATCTGCATGGTGGAAATGGCATCTAATGATGCCATACTGCCCATCTCTTCTCAGTTCCTGAGGCCACTGTGGGAACCTGAAATGAGCCATAGCAAGAACATTTACATCACAGAAATTGTCAAATGCTACAAATCAGTGCTTGATTTATCATTTTCTTGATTGCCTAAATTTAAAAACGAACTATTGAAGTGGTGGCACATGCCTGTAATCCCAGTACTTGGGAGGCTGAGACAGTAGGATTCCAAGTTCAAGGACAGCCTCAGCAAAGTAGTGAGACTCTCATCAACCTGGAAAGATGCTCTTTCAAAATAGAAATAAAGCCGGGCGTGGTGGTGCACACTTGTAATCCCAGCATTTGGGAGGCTGAGACCAGAGGATCCGGGTTTGCGGCCAGCCTCAGCTACCCAGTAAGGCATTCTGAAACTTAGTGAGACCCTGTTGCAAAATAAAGAATAAAAAATAGGGCTCGGGGTATAGCTCGGAGGTAGAATGCCTCTGAGTTCAATCCCTAGAATCGCTAAATAAATAAATAAATAAATAAATAAATAAATAAATAAAATAGGGCTGGGTATGTAGCTTGCAGGTAGAATGCCCCTGGGTTTAACCCCCAGTACTAAACACAAAAAAAGTTATTGAAAATGTTAGTAATGCAGATTAAAAGTGTGTTGTATTTGTCACCATTGCATTATGAATAACACAAAGTACTGAAGAAATATCTTCCAATATTCAAAATTATCTGATTCAGAAATGTCACTCACATCATTGAAGAATGATGAAGTTCCATATATTTCAAAAAAAGAGAAAATGCCCAATTGCATCAAATGTTGCTGGAGGGTCAAGTAAATTGAGAATAATGAATTCTCAGATAAAGTCACTAGTGACCTTTTAAATACTGTTTCAGTGACGTAGCAGGGGAAAAAGAAGAGTGGGTTGAGGAAATGGGAAAGTTGCAACAGTAAGTACAGTAATCATTCTTTGGAGTGCTATAATATGAAGGAGCAAGAAAAGGCTGGTAGCTGGAGGGTGGAAATAGAGTCAAGAGAATTTTTTTGAAATATGAGAGATAATAAAGCATGTCAAGATGTTAAGTGTGATCCAATTAAAGAGTGAATTTTTTTTTGGGGGGGGGGGGAACTGGGGATTGAACCTAGAGCTAAACCCCAGCCCTATTTTTTATTCTTTATTTTGAAACAGGGTCTCACTAAGTCACAGAGGGCCTCACAAAGTAGATGAGGCTGGCCATGAACCTGCAATCCTCCTGTCTCAGCCTCCCAAGTACTGGGATTACAAGCGTGCCACCATGCCCAGTTTAGGGAGAGAAATTTAAAGTGCAAGAGATGCGCATGATGTACTTTCAGGAACATATCAAAGTCAATCACTAAACTGAACTTGAGAAGGAGGGAGGAGGAGGGAGTGGGGTGGGAACTGGGGAAGGGTTAAATGAGAAATGTGTGCATGTATGCCTTTATCAGCTTTTGTTATACCTAACAAAAATGTATGATTACAATGCACCAATTAAAAAAATAAAAAAAATTTTAAAAAGTGCAAGAGAGAAAAAATGTAAGGGTACAATTCTTTAAGTAGTTTAATTTAACAAATTAAATTTACAAGATAAAAAAGAGGACACATGTGCGAACAGAAAAGAGGTGTAGAACAGTTGCTGGCCTTAAAGAAGAAATCAGAGTTGGGTGTGGTGGTGCATGCCTGTAACCCTAGTACTTGGGAGGTTGAGACAGAAAGATCACAGGTTCAAAGACAGCCGCAACTTAGGCCCTCAGCAACTTAGCAAGACCTTGTTTAAAAAAATAAATAAATAAATAAAATAGGGCAGGGGGTGTAGCTCAGAGGTAGAATGCCTCTAGGTTCAATTCCCAGTACTGCCCCCCCCAACACTAAATAAAAATAAATTAGAACCATTTCATAGGTTATTATGAGTCTCCAAATAAACTAACAAACATGAAAATATGTTACCAATTTCAAGATACTAAAAAGTAGTATTAAACCATTGTTCAAATAATGAAGTATTTTACTTCTCAGGGACCATCTGCAGATTCAGATTAAGATTTTGCAAGTGTCTTGTCTACTTGGGAGATGCTGTTCCAAATTAATGATGGCTTTTATTATAATAGATCTTGGTTCCATTAGATTTATTTTTAGACTTAGAAAAAGTCTACAGGATGTATTTTGGTTATCCTTTTATTTTAAAAGCTATACGACAAAATATATTTGCTGGGATCAGAACCTACACCTCCTATTTTGTTTCTTCTACAAAATGTCATTGACTGATGTCAACATGACTTACATTATGATGTGAGACAATAATACACAAATAAAAGCATATTTTAAAATGTCATTGACTGAAGTGACATCTTTCATGCCCTTTCTCAGTTTCACAATTTCGCTTTCCATTTTGTTTACCTGTGGTCCTTTATGCGGAGGGCGAAAGAGAAGAAAACTGCTAACCTATTCCTTAAAAAAGCCTTTCCCCGTTCCCATCTCTAAACATTTCAGTGAAAAGGCCTAATGGGGCTAGGGGAGTCCAGAAAAAGTGTGAGGTAAGTCCACGAACATTTCTTCAGGCCTGGAGTGGGGATGTGTGAGCGCGCAGACCCGCAGCAAGGGCTTGAGGGCTTTGCCAAGAGCGATCGAGGAAAGTACGCGCCAGGGAAGGGTCCCCCGGACTAGAAGAGAACTAAACTAAACGCCCTCACGGCGATGGGTCAGCTCAGACTTCAAGGTGGTCCTTCCCTGCGACAAACAGGGCCAGCCTCGGCCAATTGCAAAAGGCCAGGGGAACAGGACTAGTACCCGCCCGCCCAGGCTTCTCTTGTTTCCTTGGTAACGACGCAGCCGGAAGTGACGTGTCTAGCTTCGCCTGCCGTCTGCCCTGTTTCTTGCCTCCTTCTAGGCCCCGCCCCCAGCCTGGTCCTTCCTCCACCCAGGACCTCTCCAAGTCCCCGGGATCCACAGGTGGTCCTGTTAGATCTCACTTACATCGTCAAGGGATATGGAAAGGGCATTCGAAGTGATTGTCTAAGAAAGTGGTTTCCACATATAATGAAGCCTGATCACTTCGAACAAGTATTTTTTCTTTTCTTTCTGAGTTATATATACCCCCATCCCTTTTTATTTTTTACTATTTTGAAACAGGGTCTGGCAAAATTGCCCAAGATGGCCCCGAACCTGCGATATACAATCCTTCTATGTCAGCCTCCCAAGAACTGGAAACACAGTGGAATGCCACTGCATCCAGCTTCAAATAAGAATCTTAAAGATGTAGAAGAAATATAGCGGAATTTTTTCTATTTAATTCAATTTATTCATTTGTAAATAAGAAAACTAATCCTAGCGATTTGACAGGTCTTGCTTGAGGTCTAAGACTAGACCCATGACTGCAGTCCAGTATTATTTCTAAATCTGAGTTCTTTAGCTGGTGAAGCCTAACTCAGTTTTTAAGTGTAAATAGATGACTTCTTAGATGAGCTTTCAAATAACCTGAAATTATACAAATACTGCATATCTAATGCAAGTCTGATTTGCTTGAATGCTGACTACCTGACATTTGAGCAATGCTTTAGTGATGAATTATCGCAGTGTAAAATAATATTGTTCAGAACTGCCCAGATCTGCTATTTCCCTTCTGTGCTGATGCATGCACTACAATGTTTAAGGAAGATGAATGTTTAGTATAGTTTGAAGTCAGGTATTGTGATGCCTCCTGTGTGGTTCTCCTTGCTGAGAACTACTTTGGCTATTCTGGGCTTGTTGTTCCAAATGAATTTAAGGACTGATTTTTCTAGGTCTGTGAGGAATCACCTTGGTGATTTAATAGGTATCACATTGAATCTGTAGATCACTTTTGGGAGAATGGTCATTTTGATGATATTCTACCTATCCAAGAGCATGGAAGATCTTTCCATCTTCTAAGGTCTTCTTTGATTTCTGTTTTCAATGTTTTATAGTTTTCCTTATAGAAGCCTTTTTACCTCCTTGGGTAGGTTTATTCCTAGGTATTTTATTTTGGGGGGCAATATCGTGAGTGGAATTTTTTTCTGGATTTCTTTTTCAGCGGATTTATAGTTGGCATACAGGAAAACTTAGGATTTTTTAAGATTGATTTTGTATCCAGACACTTGGCAAATAAAAACTACCCTGAGAATCATCTGACCCCAATTAGAATGGCAATCATTAAAGACACAAACAACAAATGATGGTGAGGGTGTGGAGAAGTGGGAACCCTAATACATTGTTGGTGGGATTGCAGATTAGTGCAGCCACTTTGGAAAACAGTATGGAGGATCCTCAGACGAATGGGAATGAACCTACCATATGATCTAGCAATACCACTTCTGGGTATCTACCCAAAAGATTAGAAACCAACCTACCAGACTAATGCATGTGTATCTATGTTTAGCGCCACACAATTCACAATTGCCAAACTATGGAACCAGACGAGATGTCCACCAATAGATGAATGGATTACAAAACTATGGGATATGTACACAATGGAATTTTACTCAGCCATAAAGAAGAACAAAATCATGGCATTTGCAGGGAAATGGATGGAATATAAATTTTCAAAATAGTTTCTGATGATCCCCTGGATTTCCCCACTATCTGTGGTGATGTCTCCTTTTTCTTTTTTTTTGCGGTACTAGGGATTGAACTCAGGGGCATTCTACCTCCGAGCTATACCCCCAGCCCTATTTTTTATTCTTTATCTTGAAACCGGGTCTCACTAAGTTATGGAGTGCCTCACTAGGTAGCTGAGGCTGGCTGTGAACTCGGATCCTCTGGTCTCAGCCTCCCGAATGCTGGGATTACAAGCGTGTGCCACCACGCCCAGCTCTCCTTTTTCGTTTTAATAATTTAGCTTGTGGTCCAGTTGGCTGAGCTTTGATGGCTCAGGGACACCACCGCTGATCTGCTGGTTGTGATCACGTGAAGCTGTTAGTCACTGGCATGCATGCACACCAGGCCCCAACTCTGTTGGTGGAGAGTTTTGAGTTTCCCACCTGTAGCTGTTATCACATGAACCACTGATGGCTCCTGGTTTCCCTGCTTAGAGGTCCCAAGTGCTAGCAGGGAGAGATTGTACCATTCTGAGCTTGGGGACTGTTATTTAGCCCCAGGGACACCATTGATGCTCTAGGCATCTGCAATCATGTAAGGACTTGTTGGTCTTTGGCCTTGGTGCTTATAGTGCCCAAACACTGCCAAGCACGAGTTTATAGCCGACAGGGCCTGCAGCATGGTTGGCTGAGTTATTTCACCCCAAAACACCACAGCTGGCAGTCTTGTGGTGATTGCTGGAGGCCCTACAGGGGCACGGTGAACTGTGAACTCTAGGTCCCTCCAGGCTGAATGTCTCTAGGAGCTGTTTGCTAAATCACATTTCTGAAAAAAAAAAAAATCAATTTCTGCTATGTCTAACTGTAGCACCTGCCCCCACATTCTCAGGGATGATTTGCAAACTCAGACCCCATGGTTCAGCTTGTTGCTATGCAAGACCTTGTGACCACACAGAGCAGGCTCTCGATGGGACAGTGTGCTATCTCCTGGTCTTGATGGGTGCTGCTCAGGTTCCTGCAGGCAGAGAGGAGTTCAGCTCAGCCATAGGGTTTCGCTGTGCCATCTGGCTGGGTCACCTGGAGAGTCGAGTCTTGAGGTATTTGAGTGTGGAGAGAAGAGTGTGGTTGTTTTGTTGTTAGTTTTCTACAGTCACTAGCTCAACAGGATTCTGCTGCTTCTTTGCTGGGGTTGGTCTCTGGGAGCCGCCAATCCCAGCAGCCACCAGCCCTGTGTGGGCTTGCCAAGATGATGCCACCTCCATTCTCTGCTCACTGAGTGAGAACTGTGGAGCTATTTTCAGTCCTCTGCTTTCTGTGCTGTGTCCAAATCCAATGCATTTTGATTGTCATTCTTCTGTTGAGTTCAGACTACTTTTTTTTTCCCTTGCCAAGAAGCAATCTTCCCACTAATTGGGTTCTGAGTCTTGGAGCACCAGACATGCTGTCTCCCTCTATGTCACCATCTTTAATCTGTATCTTTCTATTAAGTAGTCACAGGGATAATTAAGAGACAAAACCTTTGGTTGTTCTGTTTATTCATTTATGTGCACCTGCTGAAATCTAGGGATATTTCAGCAGGGAAGCAGAGCTCAGGAATTTCTAAGTACTTTTACAGAAATCTTTTTTCCATTCCTCTGCCTGGTCATTCTCATCCTCTTTTCATAACCAACAATATATTACATAATATTAATATTCCTGCTTTTTAGTTAGAAGGCAAGAATTTCTCTTCATAAACCATGTCACCCATAAACCATGTAACCCAAGAAATAGGAAACAGAATGAATTGATATAACAGAAGGAGGCGTAAGAGTCACAGTTGTATGCCATTTCTTTCTGCTGCCACCTTGGCACTGGAGCAAACAACACAATGGACACGACTGCCCCTGGATGTGAGCATGGAGTCTTTTATAATTGTGGAATAGATCTCATGTTAAAAACCACAAAGTCACATATAAGGGGTGGGTATGGGTCAAAGCACAAGTTGTGCAGTGGCCCAAGGAAACGAGGTGACTATCAAGCAGACATCTTTCCTCCTATTGAGATTTAGCATGTTGAAGAGCCTGGAGTTAGGGATAAGCACCTTTCACTAATTCTTCACAGATTTCCATCCTCCTTACATGAATCACTTTTATTAAGGATTTCCCTTTTGCTTTAATAAAAGGGGCTTTGTGATACACAATAATGATAGCACTGAATGAACATACAAGAACAAAAATCAGGATTGGAGTCCATACCAGGTCTCTGAATTAGAATTTCCCTTATTATTCTCTTACTACGCTGAATGATACAAGTATCTTTCTTTTCTGTGGTACACTTTAATTTTTTAACGGAAGAATTGTGTAATATTAGCAGTGGTATTCTGGTAAACTGCTCTTAAAAGAAAAAAAAATCAATCCCTTATTTGTAGCATTTGCCAATTTCAGGTGCTAAAAACATTTTCACCACTAGCAATTTTGAAGTACCCGTGTGATGTTTCTAAATGTGAGGCTGGAAAGAAAAAATCCCCTGGAAAGTGATTAGAGTGTTTGTGTTATGCTAATGAATTACATGTGGTAGGTCTCTACATAGTTTCAGTTCCAGAAAGGTCAAGCACATGATTAGAGGGTTGGGACTTTAAACAGCTCACACAAGGAGGGGAGAGGGGCTGGAGATTAAGTTCAATCATATGGGCAATGATGTCATCATTTATGCTCATGTAATGAAATCCCCACCTCAAGTCTGGACATAAAAGCCCAATGGAGCTTCCTGGTGGGTGGAGACATTGATGTACTGGGAAGGTAATAAGTCCTGACTTCCCAAGGAGAGGGCATGGAGCTCTGTGTCCCTCCCCGACCTCATCCTATATGTATCCTTTTTATTTATTTGCTTAATTTTATTTTTTTATTGTGGTACAGGGGGTTGAACCCCAGAGGTGTTCTACCTCCAAGCCACACCTCCAGCCCTATTTTGCCTTTTATTTTGAAACAGGGTCTTGCTAACTTTGCAGAGGCCCTTGCTAAATTGCTGATGTTGGCCTTGAACTTGTGATCTTCCTATCCGGGCCTCCCAAGTACTGGGATTACAGGCTTGTGCCACCACACCTGGTTATATGTATCCTTTATAATAAAACTGTAATCATGAAGTACAATTGGTCACCAATTTATAACGGTTTGGCTAACAACTTTAGCATGAAAGCAATGTGCATGCAGTAGAGCTAGTACTTTGAATTTTGATGTTTTCCTGGGCTAGCAATATACCCCAATATACTCCCTCTGGATGCTGGGAAGTGGCATCAAGGCACAGCTCCCAATCAGCCACACGATCATGGGGAAAACTGATACTGTATAGTGCACAGTGTTGCTAAGCTATGATGTTCAATAGGTTAAGTGCAGAAGATGCTTTTCCATCTTGTAATGGGTTCATTAGGACATAGCACCATTGTAAGTTGAGAAGCATCTGTACAGTGCTTTCCTGACTTTTGAATTGTTCTAGTGAATCATCAGACCTGAGCAGGGTCATGGGAACCCTAAACTTTTAGCCAATTGGTCAGAGTATGGGTGGTCAGGGCCCTCACTTGCAGCTGATGGCTGTAAGGGTGGTCGTGTGGTGGATGAGCCTTTAAACCTGTGGAATCTGATGTTAATGGATGATTAACATCAGAATTATATTGAAGTACAGCATCCCTAATCCCCAAATCCAAAATCTAAAATGCTATAAAATCTGAACCTCTTTTGTTTGTTTTGTAGTACTGGGGATTGAACTCAGGGGAAATCTACCTCTGAGCTGCACCCCCAGCCCTTTTTTATGTTTAGTTTCAAAAAAGGGTCTCACTAGGTAGCTGAGAGTCTCGCTATGTTGCTGAGGCTGTCCTTGAACCTGCAATTCTCTTGTCTCAGCCTCCCAAGTGCTGGTATTACAGGTATGCACCACCATACCCAGCAAATTAGAACCTTTTTGAGCACTGACACAATGCTAAAAAGTTCCGGATTTAAATTTTTATATTAGGGATGCTCAACAGGTTAAATTGATGTAAATATCTCAGAATCTGAAACACTTCTTGTCTCAAGCATTTCAGAGCATGGATACTCAACCTGTACACCCAGTTTGGGTTGGAAGAGAACAGATGTCTCACAAAAATATTCCTTTTTTCTCTAACTCTCCCTTCTTCCTCCCCTCACTTGTGGACATCATGTCTCTTATGTGTGCCACCTCCACTCACCTCTCCCGCCACCATCCTGACCCCTGCCCACTTCTGGGACTAGCTACTTCTTCCTATAGAACAAAGAAACCCCAGCCTCTTACTTCCCTTTTGTCTAAGAAGTGTTGCCAGGTTAAGGTTTGGGCTGGAAGTTAGTGGTTCTTTCTTCCACACAACTCTACAAAGCAGACTTGGCTTAGAGAGGACTGAGCTTTGAGCTCAGTATCTGGGATGTCTAGACAAGAGGTGGAAATGTGGTGGGGACAGCAGAGGCTGGGAAAGGGTCATCTGTACCTGTGTGCAGAAAAGAGGAATTTTTACTCTAGGGTCCCGTTTTCTCAAGTCTTTGAAGTCAGACATACCCCAACACCAGGATGATTTCCTTTCCTTCCAAACAAGAACTTTTATAGTTCTGACCCTGGCCTTAGTATGCCAGGGGACCATTTACTCTCTGCCTGCTCTTGTATTTTTGCCATCGACTGAAAATAATGGCGTCACAAACTCACATAGTTTTTCTCTAATATTAAATTTTTGCCCATTAGGGATGGAGTGGTGGCGAAATAAGTTTGGGTTCATTTATTCATGAAGACATACTACAACTAAAATTAAATCAACAGTTTAAAGTGCTGACAATCTCTTAAAAACAAATGTTTCTTTTTCAAAAATGTATATGAAAATTTACTTTATTTAAAAAGTGTATGCAATATGTGCCATAACATAACATTCTAGACATAGATTTTAAAACATTTTCTCTTTTTATGGCTTTTGTGCATTTGTTTTTCTTCCCTCAGATTGACATTTTTCTTTATTTTAAAATTTGATTCATACTTACAGTAAAAACAATTTAGATATTATAAAAAACTATAAGGCAAAGAGTAAAGATTCCCTGCTTTCCATCCCTTTCTCACATATTTGGTCTCCTTCCACACTTTCAACCATTTTGGTTTTTATATAAATGGTTTTATGTTATATATGTTCTTTTGGTTTTCATGGAAATCTTTCATGTCAGTATAGTTAGAGCCACTTCATTCTTTTTAACAGTTATATTTGATTCCTTGACATATCAATAACTAATTAGCCAATTCCCTAATGATGGCTACTTAGGGTGTTTATTAATGCAGCAATGAATATATTGATCATTTATTTACATAAAATCAACCACTATATCTCCTTGTATAGCCCTGCTTTAAAAATTAGATTTTAAGTGAAAATTGCAGCATTAAAAAAAATGACTCATGGACAAGGTGGGTAATGTGTGAATTGAAAAGGAGAGAATCAGGATTTTAGTAATCCCATTTTTACTAAGTTGTATTTAGGTCAACCAACCAGAAAACCATGTAAATTTAACTCTTTTTAAAGGCTGTGGCCAAATTATAGTGAGATGGAGGACTGCTTAGGTTAAAGCTGCTCTGCCGGCAGAGTCTCTTGAGGGGCTCTTCTCTATTTCTCAAGCATATTTTTTTCTGTTCCATTCCCTGAAAGCTGCCATGCTTGAAGAAGAAGAAGAGCTGGGTGTGTTGGTGCACGCCTGAAATCCCAGTACTTGGTAGGCTGAGACAGGAGGATCACAGGTTTGAGGCTAGCCTCAACAACTTAGCAAGACCCTGTTTGAAAAATAAAAGTTAAAATAGGGCTGGGGGTCTAGCTAAGAGGTAGAATGTTCCTGGTTTCAATCCCTAGTACATAAAAAAAAAAAGAAAGAAAAGAAAAAAAGAAAGAGAAAAGAAAGCCTGACTATGACCAAATGGTTACACTGTTTACCAGATTAAGCAAATCTTTCAATTAGAGGAGTATTTTTACATTGAGAATGTGGTTAGCTCCTTTTTTGTGTGTTTGTTTGTTTTTGCATTCTACCTCTGAAATATACCTCCCCCCTTTTAATTTTGAAATGGGGCCACACTAAGTTACCACTATCCTAAAAGGCATAGAAATTTTCCAAAGTTTTTTTTTTATTTACTTATTTATTTTTGTGGCACTGGGGATTGAACCCAGAGGCATTATATCTTTGAGTTACACCCCTAGCCCAATTTTATTTCTTATTTTGGAAACAGGGTCTCACTAGGTTGAAGAGAGTTTCATTGCTTGTTGAGGCTGTCCTGGAACTTGCAATCCTCCTGTCTCAGTCTCCCAAGTACTGGGATTACAAGTGTGCACCACCAGGCCTGGCTCAAAGTTTTTATTTTAGCAATGGAACCCACTGAAACAGAGGAGGCATGGAGTGAGGAATGAGAACTTGCCTCTGATGTTGACTTATTATTAGTAAATCCCAGGATATCAGGTTTCCTGAAGCATATCAAGGTTTTTAATGTTTTCAAAGATCCTTTTTAAAGATTAAAAAGAATTTAAGATTCTCACTTGATTACAGACATTTTTTATCTAGTTAATATATAGATAATGAAAGATAGTCATAGGATGCCATCATCTCCATTAATAACTGTGTCATCCTTGAAGAGCATATAACCCAGACAGACTGGGAATTACCAATTTATGGCACAATTTCTCCTTCATTTTGTCTTCAAGTCTTGGTGAAATTTAGCCAAAAAGATATAAGCTGTGTTTTAAAAAAAATTCTCTCTACAGTCTCCACACTGCCTTTCGTAACACAGACACTTTTTTGTTCATTATTCTCATCAGAACTTCCAAGGTAGGAAGCAGAGGCAACTATTACTGAATGCCAAAAGCAGCTTGCAGAAGAAGTTAGGCAGTGAGGAGGAGACAAAATCCAAGGAAAAAAAAAAAATCCAGCACAAATATTTTCTCTTCATAATCGGAAGCAGAAGAGAGAAAGCAAACAAGGGCTAAATATGAGCCAACGAATGTGATGTCAGCAGATTCACAGAGGGTGACTTAGATTTTGGCGAGCCTCCCTGTCTGCTATGATCTGCAAATATTCTTTTTTAGGGAAAACAGTGATGCTGACAATAGCAGTTTTTACTCAAAAGAAATTAATATCCAAAGATATTTGCTAACACTTGCTCAAATATTGCTCTGTCTACCCACATTATACAAAGCCACCAAGAGAAATGGTCGACTGGGTAGTCTTCTGTACTTTTCTTCACAGCATAGCATCCATCTCAAGTCTCCCCTGGAAGATGTAGCTGGCATTGACAGGAGCGTGAACTTGGGCTGCCTTACAGCTCCTCTCTCCAAGGCCTTTTCCAGTGGCACTGACAGATGGATGTGTGATCATCTGGCTGAGGAACGAGCTCCATTCCATCCCGTATCTTGGGTTTGCTGGACTGGCGCTCAGCATATTTCTGAAATGTGTATTTGAAAGCAACTCAAAAATTAGTCCATACTGCATTCTATTGGCCCCTCCGCCCCACCTCCACCCTTCATCATTGTACTTCAGACCAAAAATGAAGGTCTGCTTTCTTCTAGTCCTAAAGTTCTATTTTAACTTTAGTTATTATAGATGCTGGTGCAATATTTCATAATCTTTGAAGGAACTCTAAACCACAATCTTTTGTGTGTAAATAGGAAGACTGGACAAAAGAGATGCCAAGCCAAATGGCCATACTTGAAATGAACAGTGGGTCCTCCACTCATAAACAAAATTAACTCACTGAATATTCAAATCAGCTGTGTGGTCAGTTTGTTTCAGATCACAGCAGAGAGAATGCTGACCCAGACAGCCCTAAACTAGGAACTCCCCGGGGGGCATATACTAGCAGAAAACACCGACAAGACAGAAAGAGCGTCCAATATATAAATCTGTATTTGTAAGGGCTCCAAACACTTGTCTTCCATAACATTGGTGGAGATTAAAATAGGAAGCAAGGCCGGAGCGCTCAGGCCAAGCACACAGTCGGAGGCCTGCCGACCCACCGGATGGACGCTTGGAACTGACCTGCAGCACTCGGTGATAGTAGCAGTAAAGCCTGTGTGGCTGTAGTAGGTCCCTGGCGGCCAGTTGCCCTTCTTTTGCAATCTTCTTGGCTTCTTCATCATTTTCCTGAAGTGTTTAAGAAAAAAAGAAAAATGAAAATTATGTCTGCAGCCCACAAAGAAAGCTAGGGGCAAATGTGAGGTGGAACAGGTGTGGGGCTGAATGTGAGCAGCCTGGGAGACATGGAACTTAATGGAAACAGGACTGAAGAGTGAGGCTATGGAAATGGAGCACTTTCCTAGATATTTCTGTTAAAGGGAAATGGTCCTAGATGTATGGCCCTGATTTCATAGTCCCCACAGTACAGAAACCCTCTATAGGGACTATCTTGGTGCTTTCCTAGCTACCCAGGAAGGAAGCTTGAGTTCTATCATCTGTCCCCCACACTAGCTCTCCATGCTTATGAGTAGAATGAATCAGTTCTCTTGTTATTTCATCTTTGTAAAGGCTCCATTTAAATATGGAATCAGCCGGGCATGATGGCACATGTCTGTAATCCCAGTACTTGGGAGGCTGAGACTGGAGGATAACAGGGTTGAAGCCAGCAAGGCCCTCAGCAAGTTAGTGAGTCTCCCTGTTTCAAAACAAAAACAAAACAAAAACAAAAACAAAAAAAAACTTAGGGCTGGAGGTATAGCTCAGAGGTAGAAGGACCCTGGGTTAAATTCCTGGTACCACAAAATCAACCAACCAATCAATCAATCAATTAATAAGAAAAAAAAGGTTTTTTTTTTATAAAGTGGTTGCTATCAAAGACTATATTGTAGCTGGCTATGGCAGTGCATTCCTGCAATTCCAGTACTTGGGAGGCTGAGATAGGAGGATTACAGGTTTGAGGACAGCCTCAGAAACAGACCCTATGTCAAAATAAAAAAAATAAAGAAGGCTGAGGGTGTAGCTCAGTGGTAGAATGCCCTGGGTTCAATCTCCAGTATTTAAAAAAAAGGGGAAATATTGTTAAATTTTTTTTAAATCACTCATTAGTACCCATAGATTGTTCCTTTAGTACCAGGAATAGTCAGTGTTCCTAGTTATACTTTTGGAAAATAATTAATTTTCTAACATGCTGCCACTAGGGAAAGTCATTTGCTAGCATTATAGTATCAGCAAGGATAACTTTTCTAGTGAAATACAATAGCTTTTTAATACTGCTCCTTTTAAAAAGGAATTGTTATTTTAAGGAAAGCTTGGGATATTGTATGCCTCACATTGGTTAAGAACTTGTACTTTTTTTCTATGAGAGGAAAAGAAAAGAGTGGCACAGTTGCCTTACATGTTTTCTTGAACATAAAGCCCTTTAACTCTGAATCTTTTCAACCTGTGATTTACATTTTTGTGTGTTCTTTTTTTTTTTGTAAGTATGTAAGCACAAATAGTGATTCATTTAGAAAATCTATATTCTACATAATACTGGACTTCAAATCTCAAAATGCTCAAAAGTGTTAATAGGGAGAACACAAAATAATTTTGATGCTGATGATTCTTTAGATATTTCCAGAGAACGAAAATTCCAGAAAAATCACATTTCTTTTAATTCTATTCTGTCAAATTAAATTGTGTTGTGATGGAACTGGTGGCGCATGCTTGTAATCCCAGCATTTGGGAGGCTAAGAGTGGAGGATTGGGGTTCGTGGTCAGCCTCAGCTACCTAGCGAGGCCCTCTGCAACTTAGTGAGACCCTGTTTCAAAATAAAGAATAAAAAATAGGGCTGGGGGTATAGCTCGGAGGTAGAATGCCTCTGGGTTCCATCCCCAGTACTGCAAGAAAAAAAGAAATGAAAATTGCGGGGAGCGTACCTTGGCCCATTTGACTTTCTCTAGTAAGTCACTAAGATTTCTTTTAATTGGAACATAATGTTTCCAAGGCGTCAATGCCACGTAGAAATGTTCATAATACGGTGAGTCCTGCTTCAGAACCAGGCTGTCCCCCAGCATGAGATACGGATACCTGTACGCAGCCACAGTCCCGTCCACATTCACCTGGTACTTGTACTAAAAAATTAAAGGCAAAAAAATACAAACAGAAAAACTTTTCACAACTATTTCTTCACTTTTGCTTCTCATCAACACTCTAATACTTAAATATAAACTCTAATACTTAAATACAGCCGGGTGTGGTGGCGCACGCTTGTAATCCCAGCATTTGGGAGGCTGAGACAAGAGGATCCGGGTTCGCGGCCAGCCTCAGCTACTTAGTGAGGCACTCCACAACTTAGTGAGACCCTGTTTCAAAATTAAAGAATAAAAAATAGGGCTGGGGGTGTAGCTCTGAAATAGAACACCCCTGATTTCAATCCCTAGTACCGGAAAAAAAAAAAAAAAAAACTTAAATACAACACTCTAATACTTAAATACTTAAATACTACTTCCCAATTTCCATGCGTAAGTTTTATTTTGGAACTTATACTTCTCTTTGTATTAAAATCATAAGCCTCCATCAACAAATCAACTTTTAGACATACATTTAAAGATAAGCTGATAGCCGGCCGTGGTGGTGCACACTTGTAATCCCAGCATTCGGGAGGCTGAGACCGGAGGATCCGGGTTCGCGGCCAGCCTCAGCTACCTAGTGAGGCACTCTGCAACTTAGTGAGACTCGGTTTCAAAATAAAGAATAAAAAATAGGGCTGGGGGTATAGCTCGGAGGTAGAATGCCCCTGAGTTCAATCCCCAGTACCGCAAAAAA
>PVLC010004704.1:0-39204 GCA_004027655.1 Graphiurus murinus | reverse complement strand
CATTTATTTGTATACTCAATTCAGGAAATAGGAAGGCATTATCTCTATTTTATAGTTTTTGAGTAGAGGAGACAGAAATCTGGAGAAGTACTGTTTGCATATGTTGGATTAATAAGCTTTGATTTCCATTTCAAAAGCAATTTTTATAGGCCTTAAATCTCATTCAAGCCAGGCATGGTGGCATAGCTTTGTAATTCCAATACTTTGGAGGCTAAGACAGGAGAATTGCAGGTGTAAGGCCAGCTTCAACAACTTAGCAAGACCCTGCTTCAAAGTAAAAAACAAAGTAGGGCTAGAGTGTAGCTCAGAGGTAGAATGAAAAAAAAAACCCAATCTTATTTAATTATAATAATTTAATAATTGAAGTACTTTTTTTTTTTTTACAAATGAATTTGTGTTCAGAGAAATTTATAAATCTCTATTCCCTGAGTCCAAATCCCCTCTTCTTTTTTTACTATTGTACTCTACAAAGAAGAGGCTACACTAACAGTAATTAACTTTTTTTTTTGTGGTACTGGGGATTGAACTCAGGGGCGTTCTACCTCCGAGCTATACCCCCAGCCCTATTTTTATTCTTTATTTTGAAACTGGGTCTCACTAAGTTGTAGAGTGCCTCACTAGGTAGCTGAGGCTGGCCATGAACCTAGATCCTCCAGTCTCAACCTCCCAAATGCTGGGATTACAAACGTGCACCACCATGCCTGGCTTACTAACAGTAATTAATTAATAGTTAATTATTTTTACAGTGCTGGGGATCAAATTAAGGACCTTGTACATGCCAGGCAAGTGACTACCATTGAACTATATCTCCAGCACCTTAATTATTTCATAACTGGTACCCAGGAGTTTCCTATTCAGTCAGATTGTGTGACATAGTTCACATGTGTGTCTCCTCTGGGCCTTGTTGTAATGCTCTGAGAGAGTGAGGCAGGCATCATAGGTGTCTGGAGACCAGAGGCCAGAGAGATGAAAGTCCCACAGTGAGTGACAGAGGCAGGACTTGAAACCCAACTTTAGGTGGGTGTGGTGGTGCATGCTTGTAATCCCAGTACTTGGGAGGCTGAGACAGGAGGATCCCAGGTTTGAGGCCAGCCTCAGCAACTTGGTGAGACCCTGTTTGAAAATAAAAAATAAAAAACAGGGCTGGGGGTGTAGCTCAGAGGTAGAATGCCCCTGGGTTCCATCCCCAGTACTGCAACAAAACAAAACAAAAAACAAGCAAGCTAGGCAAGCAAGAAATCCAACTCCAGCTCCTATTTAATGTATAGTGAATATATGTTCTTTTCTTTTCTTTGTTTTTGGCAGGGGCAGAGGACTGGGGGTTAAACCCAGGGGCATTCTACCTCTGAGCTATACCACCAGCCCTATTTTATTTATTTATTTTGAAACAGGGCTCACTAAGCTGTGGATGGCCTTGCTAAATCGCTGAGGCTGGCTGTGAACCTGTGATCCACCTGTCTCAGCCTCCCATGTACTGGGATTACAGGCGTGCACCACACCTGGCTATGTATGCTCTTTTTATTCATAAAAGACATTTGATATCATTTCATGTTAGAGACATTTATATTTCCAGTTTATGAAAACAAATGTAAAAAAGAAAAAAAGAGAGATAAATACACAAAGACCCCATGTTAACCTGTGTGCTAAATTTAAAGCATTAAATGTAATTTCTGAACTATTTGTAGACAAAGTTAATAACAATGATGACAAAAGAAACTATAATAAAGTATGTAATTCCCTGGTTCTGATGAGAAGGTGTGAAAGGCTATATCAGTTCACAAGACAGAAGAAATTTACCTGAGCCCACCTATTTGGTAGACTTTTTTTTGTGTGTGTGTGTGTGGTAGTGGGGATTGAACTCAGGGGCATTCTACCTCCGAGCTATACCCCCAGCCCTATTTTTTATTCTTTATTTTGAAACCGAGTCTCACTAAGTTGCGGAGTGTCTCACTAGGTAGCTGAGGCTGGCTGCGAACCCAGATCCTCTGGTCTCAGTCTCCCGCATGCTGGGATTACAAGTGTGCGCCACCACACCCGGCTTTTGGTAGACTTTTAATAAACAAGTTTATTACTTCATATCTATACAGGAAGACTCAAATGCATACCTTAAAGAAATCAAAGAAACCCATCAAATTGGCTTTTCCAAGTTCTTTTTCTTTCTCTTGGAAAAAGAAATATCCTGTAATTCCTGCATCTAGCAGCTGTGGGTTTTCTTTGGACAGCTGTACCAACTGTAGCCTCTCCTCCCGGCTATCTCTACCTCTGAAGAAAGCTTTCTCTGTTTTATTGATCCAGGAAGGCCCTAGAGGGTTGAGGCCATAAAAAATATGATTATGAATTTGACATTTCTATATGGCCAGCATACTCATTTGTAACTCATCATCATTTAACATGTTAATGCACTTTTATCATGAACTCACCTCATAGAGGAGATGCTATTTCCAAAAAGTATGGAATTCAGCCTCAATTTAATAGTTATTTTCAACTTTAGACTTTCAAAAACACTCCTTTTATTTGCTATATTAAAGAATACTCCAATTTTACCCATTTATCTAGTGAGAGCTCCCATAAGTATTGGTGTTTTCTTTGATATAGCACTCACAAATATCCAAAATAATACTGGACCATGTTCAAAGCACAAAGAGATTCAATGACTTCTTCCATTCACAGGGGCAGTAGCTTCTTTCATTGTGTTTTACAATCAAACATGATGTAGGCTTTTGTTCTTAGGGTGACCAGAAAAAACTGCATAAATAAATAATACCTACAAATCTGTAATTCTCAGACTGCTCAGAATTTTTTTTTTTTTTTTTTTTTTTTTTTTGTGGTACTGGGGATTGAACTCAGGGGCATTCTATCTCTGAGCTATACCCCCAGCTCTATTTTTTATTCTTTATTTTTGAAACAGGGTCTCACTAAGTTGCGGAGGGCCTCACTAAGTAGCTGAGGCTGGCCACGAACCTGTGGTCCTCCTGTTTCAGCCTCCCAAGTACTGGGATTGCAGGCATGCGCCACCATGCCGGGCTTAAGACCTTTCTTTAATATTCTGTTAAATGCAAATATATAACTCAAGTATATACATATGTTTATATCTTCTCTCTCTCTCTTTTTTTTTTTTTTTTTTTTTTTTTTTTTTGCAGTACTGGGGATTGAACTCAGGGGCATTCTACCTCTGAGCTATACCCCCAGCCCTATTTTTTTTATTCTTTATTTTGAAACCGAGTCTCACTAAGTTGCGGAGTGTCTCACTAGGTAGCTGAGGCTGGCCGCGAACCCGGATCCTCCAGTCTCAGCCTCCCGAATGCTGGGATTACAAGCGTGCGCCACCACGCCCGGCTTTCTCTTTCTTTTTTTTGTTTTTTGAAGGGAAAAAATGCTGGAAGAATTCATTCAAATCTATTACTATTATTCTAAAGAGAGAAAGTCATTGGTTAACACTGTCAATGTTCTGAGGGATAAATTATACATCATAGAAATCAAGGAGGGGTCACTCTACTATTTTAGCACAGTTTTCAGGAATTCACTGAATTCCTGAAAATAAAAGTAGACCAGTTTTCATGTCATGTTATCTTCATAGAATTTACAAAACTTCACATCTTGTCTACCAAGTAAATCCACTAAATTACCATAAACAGAAATGAAGGCTATCAAGAAAAGACAAGCTTTTTTTTTTTTTTTTTTCAACTCAATGAGTTTGGTTTTAAGAAAGGTGTGTTATCCTATAAATCTAGGAGAGGAGGAAAACAGGGTAAAAGGAATTCAGATTTTTAAAGGATAGAGAGGCAGAAAAAGGAAAGGGGAGAATTTCTAACAAAGTGTTGGAGGATATAATATTAATATTATACTCATCACAATTCTCTTAAAAGTTATCTCTCGTTTTATCCAGTGATATAAAGGCACTGGAGTCAGAATTAAGTGGCAACATTATTAAACACATACTTTCAAAAGATTAACTCAAAGAAGACTCAGGTAAAGGTAGGTTTGGGCATTATGAGCCCAAACCATGCATCTTTAATTTTCTATTGGAAGAATCCTAAACAAACCACTTTGGTGTTTGGGGTGTTTTTATTGTTTATTTTTCTGTGGTGCTGGGGATTGAAATCAGGGCCTCACATATACTGGGCAAATGCTCTACCACTGAGCTACGTCCCCAGACCTGAGGGTGCTGTTTTTCTTGATTAGAAATAAAGATGGTAGCCGGGCTTGGTGGTGCACGCTTGTAATCCACCATTTGGGAGGCTGAGACTGGAGGATCCGGGTTCGAAGCCAGCCTCAGTTACTTAGTAAGGCATTCCGCAACTTAGTGAGACCCTGTTTCAAAATAAAGAATAAAAACTAGGGCTGGAGGTATAGCTCAGAGGTAGAATGCCCCTGAGTTCAATCCCCAGTACCGCAAAAAAAAAAAAAAAAAAAAAAAAAAAAAGATGGTTATTTAGAGAAATGTGTGCATGTACGCCTTTATCTGCTTGTACCTAATAAAGATGTATGATTACAATGCACCAATTAAAAAAGATTAAATTAAATTTTAAAAAAAAGAAATGGAATGATAGAATAAATTTTGAATATGCTTTAGAGGAGCAGATGATGATAAATACAGATTTAATGAAAGAGACAATTCTGGGATGGTATTGGGGTTTGGATCTTAAGCAGGTGGTTAGTGATGTCATTTTCTGATATAGAAAAAAACTAGGAGAGGACAGGTTTGGGGATGAAATCACAAGCTGTGTTCTGGGTTATTAAATTGGAGATGTCTATGAGATAGCCCAGCAAAGATGCTGCATAAGCAGTTGGAAAAAAAAAAAAAAGAAAGATAGTTATTTAAATAAATAAATTTACTTCCTCTGCCTGAACTTCCCTTCACCATTTTAACTCTCAAGTCTTTTTCTTGGAGAATTAACCTTAACTTACCTGTATTACCCTGGATAGAGAGGAGATCATTTGTGACACCCCTCATTGCTTCAAGCGTGGAGTGGGTGATGTCGTATGTGGGAAGGATGATATCTCTTGAGTCCAGAGAACCACACCAGGAAATGATAGGTATGGGGGCAGGTGTTTCGTTGACTTTTCGATGCTCCAAGGGCCAATCTCCAAGATTAATATAAAATTCTAAATCTGGGAGAAGAACCTGAGTATACAAAAGCACAAATATTAGTACTAGGAAGACTCCAGTTTTTGGTGCTTTGGCTCTCTTAAAATTTTCTGATGGAATCAGCCATTTGAAAACAGCAGGAAAAGAGAACACCTCTTGGTCATCCGTTGTTATCAGAAAATTGCAGGTGAGGGTAGTACATGGCAAATTCTCCTAGCCAGAAGTCAGCTGTCCAGAAGTGGCATTTAAAATTTAGTATTATTGCCGGGTATGGTGGTCCACACCTTTAATTCCACTTGGGAGGCTACTACAGGAGGATTCCAAGTTGGAGGCTAGCCTCAGCAATTCAGTGAGACTCTCAGCAACGCAGCAAAACCCTGTTTCCAAATGAAAAGTAAAATAGGGTTTGGGGTATATCTCAGAGGTTCCATGGGTTCAATGCCCAGCACCACACACACACAAAGTTAGTATTATAGAATTGTAGAGGAAAGTATGAGTGGCTTTGAGAACTCTGCCACCTGCCTAAGCAAGAATTCACAAAGTTAGACCTAAGCCTGGTTTTCCTTCACTGTCCCCCTCTTCGCTACATCCACCTTTGTCTCTGGCGCCTGCCACCCCGTTTCCACCTCCATGCTCCACGCCTCACTCAAGGTCCTCTTCATCTCTTGCCTAGAGGCAGAAGCTTCCTTATTTGATGCTCTGATTCTAGCTCATCCTTCAAACCTAGATCTAACATTACCTCCTCTATGACTCACTCTGCTCAAGCACTTGAACCCTTTTCTTACAGGTCTACCATGCTGTTCATGTTCAACACTTTATTTGTATTCACATCCCACTCCCATTTCCAAAGAACACAAATGAGTCCCCTGAGAGTGGGCTGCTTAAAGAGCAGGATGAGTCTCATTTATTTTAGATTTCTTCCCAGACAGTGGGCAAAGAACAAGGAATCAAAGGGAAGGATGATGTGAATACACTTCTCTCTCATTTCCCTCCTATTACGTGTGTGTGTGTGTGTGTGTGTGTGTGTGTGTGTGTGTGTGTATGTGGTGCTGGGGATTGAACCCACGGGCATTCTACCTCTGGGTTACACCCCCAGCCCTTTTTAATTTTTATTTGGAAACAAGGTCTCACTAAGTTGCTGAGAGCCTTGCTAAGTTGCTGAGGCTGGCCTCAAACCTGCAATCCTCCTGTGGCAGCCTCCCAAGTACTGGATTACAGGTATATGCTACCATGTCCAGTTCCCTGCTACTTACTATTATTAAACTATCAATAAACTTTGCATCAGAAGTTCTGACAGTGGAACAGGGTTCCTCAACCTTGCACCATTGACATTTTGGGCTGGGCAACTCTTTGTTGTGGGGGACTGTCCTGTGCACTGCAGGGTATTTATCTACTAAATACAAGTAGCAAACCCTGCTCAACTCACTAGATGCTAGTAGCAACCCCCAAGGAAAGACACCCAAAGATGTCTCTACATATTGCCAAATGTTAAGAGGGGCAAAATCATCCTTAGTTGAAAAACCACTGCTACAGAGATAGCAACACAAGTACCAGATACAAGAACACAGGCAGGATGGATTAGTGGTAGCCCAGGAAGAGAGCACTACCTTCAGGGTCAGGCACCTATAAGGCGCTCACATGCCCATATGGTGAGCTGAGGGGAAGCAGGAGGAAAGCAACTGATGTTTAAAATAAGAACTGATTACAGCCATGCATTCGGCACACCTGGGAAACTGCAACATATCAGGAAGGCTCGCTTTTTGTTTAAAAAACTACTTTGATGGTCTCTCTGGGTGAGGAAGATAAAAATTGCCCACCTCCACTCTTCCTCCTGTATGATCAGGAGCCAGAAGAAGCAGGTGGTGGTTTGAATTGCTCTGCTTAAGAGGAATTCAGAGTTCTGCAAATGTGGAAAAAGGGGTTGAACAGCAGGACAGGGGAGAGGTGGAATGTGGAGCCCCTAAAACATAGGGGCCCAGCCACATTTACTAAGAGCCCAAAGCCAGAAGTTCAAGGACAGCCAGTGGGAAATTCCCAAGCAAGGATGACTGAGAGTCTCACTAGTACAGGGATGTTTATTTTTAAGTATAATGTTTTTTTTTTCTTTTATGCACTGATACAAAGTAACCTCTCTCTGTTACCCTAACCTTCAACAAATGGGCCATGCATACTATCTTCTAGAGATACTACAGTGAAACAAGGAAAATGTATTCTAAGTTCTAGTTATTTTGAGGGGAAGAGAAGAGAACTGGTCAGAAGGTAAAATCTGGGTGGAAAAAGTATTTGGCAAGACAGAGAATTTAAAGAAGAGAAGCAGAGGCTGTAAATATCTGAGAGTTTCCAGACACTTTGGGAACGCCCTGTACGGCCTACCTACCTGGGATGGGGCTCAAGCTATTTAACTTGAATCTTCCAGGAAAGAGATCCTGAGGTAGAAGACTTATGGACACTGTGATGGCACACTTCTGTGCCTGAAATTCATTTGCACCCTTTGCCATTCTAATTCCAAGCATTTAAATGTTGCAACAAGTCAGACGTGGTGGCACATGTCTGTAATCTCAGTACTTGGGAGGCTGAGACAGGAAGATCACAGGTTCAAAGCCAGCCGCAGCAACTTAGTGAGACCCTGTTTCCAAATAAAAAACAAAATAGGGCTGGGGGGTGGTGGTGGTGGTGGTGGTGGTGTATAGCTCGAAGATAGAATGTCCCTGGGTTCAATCCCCAGCATTACAATACCTACATACACACACATATACATACATACATACATAATAAATATTGCAATAAAATAAACTATACTATTTCTGGACTAAATCCATCCATTCTCATACCTTCCTTGCCAGTGACAGCAAAATCTCATCAGAGAACATTTTGAAGTCTGTGTATTTCCCTAAAGACCTCCGGTAAATGTGGTTATTGAGAATCGTGTAATGAACAACAGCGCCTCTCTCATCTCCAAATCGTTTGGGAACTTCATTTAGCATCTGCTGGAGATTGATGCTGGGGAAGGAAACAAAATCCTTTTCAATCTGTGGCTCCTCAGTTGGACAAGAAAGAGTTTTCTGCCAGGACTCAGGATCTTCCTCTGGACACTCACAGTACTCATGGTACACAGGTCCTGGAAAGACAAAACACACAGGATGCCATGCTCCATTCATAAGCACGGTGACTCTGGGAGCTGTGTCTGCCCCTGAGGTGGACATGGGTGGCTAGGGATCGCCTCAAACCTTCGATCCTTCTGTCTCAGTCTTCCAAATACTGGGTGAAATAAGTCTCTAAGATACTGGACATCAAGCAAGGAAGGACAGTGAGTCTGAGAGATGTGTGGGGGGGAGGATTTAGATGAATTTTATAGTTCTTACAGCTTATTACTTAAGGGCGCTCCCAGGCTGCAAGGGCAGGGCCACATGGGGGAGGCAGTCTCGCTGAGTTGAGGAGATAAAGCTGAGAGTTTAAGGCAGCCAGGATTGGGAGGACAGAGTATCTGAATGGGAGAACTACACAGACAGAGAATTACAGAGATGCACAGCAGGTCCCCTTTGAGTATTCAGCAGAGCGTATGATCGGTGTTCACGTGTGAGGAAATTATTCAAGGCAAGGGAAGAGGCTTCCAAAACAACGAGAGGAATGGTGCCTACTGCTTGCAGAGGGTTGGCAAGAGTGCCTCTTCATACCAGCCCAGCTGGAAAACCCTGGAGTTCCTGAGGCTTGGGGAGAATGTGCAAAAAGGTAGGCCTCAGTAGTGAGAAACATTAGCCCTAGATTAAACATGGCTTTAATCTCATCTAATAAATTATAAAAGCATGGCTGGACAGGATTAAATGATTTCCAAGCAGCTGGGTGTGGTGGTGTATGCTTGTAATACCAGTACTTGGGAGACTGAGACAGGATGATCACAGCCTCAACAATTTAGTGAGAACCTTTGCAAAGGTGAGAACCTTTGCAAAGTAAAAAATAAAATAGGGCTAGGAGTATAGCTCAGAGATAGAATGCCCCTAAGTTCCACCCCCAGTACAAAAAAAAAGACAAAACTATTTCCAAGTAATTTTGCTAAACCCCTGGCAGGGGGTGCTCAACAAGTTAAAAAAGTATCAACAGATGAAAAATGAAAAATACACAGTATGGGATTAATGACAAATTGGAATTACAAGAAAAAAAAAAAAGATTGGTGAATTTAAAGATGTAGCAGTGGAAACTAAGCAAAATGAAACAGAAAGAAGAGAATTTAAAAAAATGCCCCAAATATGGGAAATTAGAATTTTTGAAGGGGAAACGAAGAGGAACAGAAAATTCTTTTTTCTAAATTTGTTAAAAACCACAAACCCAAGGATCCAAGAAATCCCATAAACCCCATGCACAAGAAACATGCAGAAAACTAATAACCAAACTGATCAAAACTACTGATAAAATGAAAACCTTAAAAGCCATTCAGAGGAACTGAGAGGATAATGGTAGATTTATTATTGGAAGCAATGCAAATGAGAAGACAGAGGAGCTCTGTCTTTAAAGAACGAAAAGGGAAAAAAAAAAAAAACCTCTTAACTTACAATTCCATAACTAGCAAAAAAAAAAAAAAAAGTCTTCAAAATAAAGACAAAGTAAAGACTTTTCAGTCATACCAAAGTAGGAAGAATTTATCACTAGTATCCTCACTCTGAGAGAAATGTTAGAAACCCTTTCGGCCGCAAACAAGTGCTATCAGATGGAAATATGAATCTACACAAAGGAATAGAGAATATTGGAAACGATAACTATGTAGGTAAATGTGCAACTTTTTTATCATTTAAAATCTTTAAATCACTTAGTTTTCATTCCCTTAAATTTCAAGTTAAACTGAGCTCCAGGGAGTATATATATAATGTTTAACTCTGTTGAACATGACTTCAAGGTCAATATAACCCATCCTGAAGGGTGTGGGTCATACACTTAAGGCTAGCTCTGGATTATTAATAACCACTTACCTTTCAAAATGTAGGGAGACTGAGCCACATGCTCATCACCATAAAGGACCTCTATCTTCAGCCCTTCATTGGCAGTTTCGTACATCCTATATCTCACCAAAAATGTTCCATCATTCCTGTCCAGAGGTTTAGGGACATGGATCCTGACTAACTCTTTAGGTGAAAGAGATTTGACTACTACTTTGAATAGTGTTGGACCTGAAAGAAAAAGAAATTAAAATAACTCTGTCAGTTCACAATTATTATAAATGGATAAATGTCTATAGAAGTTACTTTTTCCTCTAACGTTGATAGTAAACAAAAATCCTTTCAGCCTGGAAGATCTGTAAGGCCAGGAACCATGTCTGTTTGATATCTTCAAACCAAGGATCTGACTCAATACTTGATTAATGAGTCATTTAATAAAGGTTTATCAAATGAACAAAATTCATAAAATAAGCGAAGAAAACTATTTTTTTGCCTATTTGATCTTTTTACCTTTAAGTAGCATTAAAGTTTAGGTAGTTAAAAAATCCACGAACTCTAAGAATAACAGACTCTATAGTAATTCAATTTTTCCTTGTAAAACATACAATTATTCCTTGTATACCATTTCAGTATTGCAAAACCTTCATGTCTGAGAAAATCCTCCCCCCCCCCTTTATCCAAATTCAAGTGCTTCCTCTGAGCCCATTTCCTTAGGTAGAGAGCAATTATATAGATGGTTACTAGCTTCTGTACATAACACACACACACACACACACACACACACACACACACACACACAACCTTTATAAACACTAGAGCTTACCTCTCTGAGTCTGTTTCCTCAGTCTGAAGTGAAATAGTTACACCATGATCATCCCTTCCAACTCCAGAATTCTGTGAGTTTTCTATTCTACTAAGTATACCTACTTAGCTAACTCTCTTTTCTTTTAGTCATCTTATTTAGATTTTGAAACAATACTGTTGTGATTAGTATTATTGCGGTCCAGAAACAAACTTTGTTTTTTGTGTACCAGAGATCAAACCCAGGGGCATTCTACTTCTGAGCTATACCCCTAGCCCTATTTTCTATTTTTATTTTGAAGTAAGGTCTAAGTTTCTGAGGCTGGCCTTACATCTGTAATATTCCTGTCTTAGCCTCCCAGGTACTGGGGTGACAGGCATGTGCCACCATGCCCAGACAGGAATAAACTTTGTAGCCTCTTTGGAGAGTATAATGGCTACATATCAAAGGGAAATGTTTTTTTAAAAAATGGTGAGTTGTCTAAAGTTTAAAGCCCTAGCAAACAGTAAGTTGTGACTAGAAGTTTTCATTTCACATCTGTCACATTATGAAATTAAGCATATTTAACATATTTTTGAAATTAATGAAACCGTTTATTTCCTCTATTCTTAGTTTCTAAATCTACTGAACATAAGATTCAATTCTTCAAGGGATTTATTTTTTCTCAGGAGTCAGGAGAAATGTTTACAATCTCTTCAACTTGGTAATAGTAAGGTAGTATCTGATATCTCACAATTAAGTAATTAAATACCAAATCCATATACTGTAGGATCCTTGAAAGAAGTGTGAACAAGTTATGAAAAAAGCTGCTGAAATAAATGAATTATAAAAGGTAAACATGAGGAATTTATAAAAAGGCAAGAATTGAAATCAGAACATCATAGTGAGCCTGGAGAGGGGGTACACGCTTGTAATCCCAGTACTTGGGAAGATGAGACAGGAGGATTGCAGGTTCAAGGACAGCCTCAGCAAGAGACTTTAATCAACCTAGCAAGACCTTGTTTCCAAATAAAAAGTAAATAGGGCTGGAGGTATAGCTTGGAGGTAGAATGCCCCTGGGTTCAATCCCCAAAGCCACACAGAAAAAAAAAAAGAATATTATAGTGATACATGTATATCCATGTTATGATCTACAAAGTCTAAATTATTTACTATCTGGTTCTTTAAAGAAAAAGTTGGCTGAACCCTGATAAACACTCATAAGTCTCTCCATGGAGTTAGAATTATTCTACCTTAATGCATGTAAGCATACAAAACCAGTTGTCTAAATATTTAGGGTTTAATTGGTAGACCCTCATCAAAGTAAAATTTAGGAGTGGCGTTGTGATTCAAATGTAGAGTACAAACCATTGAAATGGTTAAGGAAGAGGCAGATTCTGGTTGTGCCTCAGCTCAAAATTCTCCAATCTATTTCTAAAAATCCCTTGCTTGGTGTACAAATCCCTTGAAAAATTCAGGCTACAACCTGACTTCCTCTTTCTGCTTAGCAACAGTAAAGTATTTATTTTCCTGAACTCCACACTCGCCTATGCATCTCTGCTTTTGCACCTAATAGGGTATCCATCTGTAGACCTGCTTAGCAAGCCCTCATTCTTCAAATCTCTGCTTCTGAAATCTTCCCGAGCTCCCCGGGCAATCTCTGACAGTTCTTCAATGTTTTTACTGCACTCTGTACCTACCTCCATGGTAGCAATTATGTAGTACAGTGATTTGCTTATATGTTTGCCCAATAGACTGTAAGTTTCTTGATGGGCATGCACTGCCTTTTCTCTTATATCCTCAGCAGGATTACCAAACATACTAAGTAGACCACAAATTGCATTAATAAAATTAAAATAAACATATATGTCTATTAGATTATATATGTACATAATATGCATACAAAATATATACGTTATTACACACATGTAGTATGCTATATATTATATAGCATACATATATAATGCATACATATAATGCATATATACATACAATGTAAAAGTGAATTATGTTTGGCTCTTAAATTCTTTGCTCTGCTTAATCACCGTGCTCCCCCACTCCCACCTGGGGCCCATATCCTGTAGGTAAGTGAAGTTTCCAGCTGGACAGGCAGAGGAAGAGGTGCCATGTGGCTGGAGCCCGAGAGTTAGATACAAAGTAGCAAATCTTGACAGTCAACAACTGTAAACCAGCAGGACAAGTTGCAAGAAATTGCAAGATGTGAAGAGGAACGTGGGAGGAGGGCCCTGCAGAGATTCTTAGGCCAGGATCCATCCTCGGTAGAGGGAAAAGCCCAGATTCCCACCGAGTTTTATTAATTCCTCTCTCAAGAAATTTAGCCAGGCGTGGTGGCACACTTTTGTAATCCCAGTACTTGGGAGGCTGATACAGGAGAATCGCAGGTTCGAGGGCAGTCTCAGCAAGTAGTGAGATGCTCAACAACCTAACAAGACCCTGTTTCCAAATTAAAAAAAAAAAAAAAAAGGCTGGAGGTGTAGCTCAAAGGCAAAATGCCTTTGGGTTCAATCCCCAGTGCAACAACAACAACAAAATCAAAACTAAAAGAAAAGGAAAACCTAGTGTGCAAGGCCGCCCCGTTTCTGCCTAGTGTTCTGACATTTCCTCCAAGCAGGAGTTCGTTCGAGCATTGTTTTAAGTTCTTGGGGCCCAGCAAGGTAATCCGACACCATTCGCGGGCTTGAGTTCCGCTCTCCCAGAGACACCCGAGGAGGTTGTCCGAGGAGGAAGGCCAGTCCCCCAACTCTGACTCACTGGGCGCGCATTAGGACATGCTGGCGCCGTCCGCTGGGGGCGCCGGTCCCGCGCGTTCAATGGGGAAGGGCTCCTGGAGTCCCCATCCAGCCTTTGGTGGCTTCTCCCTCCCTCCTCCCCGGGGTCGGGGAGCCGGGCGGACGGGAAGCGGAGGCGCTGGGGCGGCGGGCGGCGGGACGCTACCTGCGGGCGAGCGCGTGAGGTTCTGGCCGTGCGGGTCGACCGCCTGCAGGTAGAAGTAGCGCACCGGCAGGACGGCGGCGGCGCGCAGCCCGGGCCCCCACGCCAGGCTCCGCCGCGCGCTCACGGGCGCCTGCGCGGCCCCGGCGGCTGCGAGCAGGGCGAGCTGCAGCGCCAGCAGCGGGGCCCGCGGGCCGCGGCGCATGGTCCCCGGCGCTCGGGCTCAGCGGCGCGGCGAGGGGCGGCCACCGGGGCTGAAGGACGGAGGCCCACCCGGGGCGGGGCCCTGCACGGCCGCCCGGCCCGCCCTCCTTCCCCTCCCCCCGCGCTCCCGGGCCGCCCCCCGCGGTGGCCGCCTGGGGTCCCCGGCCCCGCCTAGGCTGAGCGAGGGCTCCACGTTGCACGGCTGCTCGGGATTATTAACCGTTTAGAAAAGCCTGTATGTACCTGTGTATGTATGATGCATGCATGTGTGTGTGTATGTATGTACGTATGTATGTGTGTTGGCAGTGCTGGGGATGGAAGCCAGGGCTCGACCTCCAAGCTGCATTCCCAGCCCTGTTTTCTCTTTTGAAACAGGATCTCGCCAAGTTGCTGAGGCTGGCCTGGAACTTCCTGGAGATCTTCCTGTCTCTGCCTCCCAGATCCTGGGATTGCGGTTGTGCTGGGATTACGAGTGTGAGAACACTGGTTTTAAAGGATGCAGACCCAGTGGTGCTCTGTGTGATCAGCCCAGGAGAGACTTCTTTTGGCCAGAAATTTCATTTACTGAGTTCACTGCTGCAGAGTCCTGTCCCTCCGCACCACCTCTCACAGCCCATGGTTCACACTGGCGCTCATCTGCGCTCACCAGTTTAGTTTTTCTGGCTTGGTGTGATTCCCTCCACTCTTCCCCGCTCCCCCTTCTACCACATTTCCCTCTTTCAACAAGTGTTTCCTAAGTGTCCTCTGAGTTTGGGCCAAACCTGGTTTGAGGAGCCAGGGGGGTGAGTTCCACCTGAAAGCCAGGAAACTTCCTTGACCGCCTGCTGGATCCAGGAAGAGGCTGGCAGGGGCCCAAGGACCCAAACTACTGTCCTCCTCTCTTTTTGTGACCATTTCATCTACATTTCTTAATTATTTTCACTCTATCTGCTTGAAGTTTGAAACTACTTAAAGGAAGTAAATAAGCTGGGCGTGGTGGCGCACACTTTTAATCCCAGTACTTGAGAGACTGAGACTATAGGATCCCAAATCCAGCCTTGGCAACTTCGGGAGGCTTTCAGCAACCTACTGAGGCCCTGTTTCCAAATAAGAAATAAAATCGGGCTGGGGATGTACTCTTGAGGTAGAACGCCTCTGAGTTCAATCCCCAGTACTAAATAAATAAATAAATAAATAAATAAATAAATAAATAAATAAATAAATAAATATTATCTGAATAAAGACTCTCAGACTCCAGAATGGACAAGGTTTCTTCACGCTCTTGGGGACCTCACCCTAAAACAGGCGAGAACCTTGCCCTGGGCGGCCTTCTGTTGTCTCATATCTTTAACTAGGATACTCAGCATCTTTGCTATGACCAGGTTTTACCAGGGCAAAAGTCACATTTTCACCAGTCCTCTTGACCTACTTTAGAAACGCTGAGCAGAGGTAGAGAGTGTTCTTTGTACTTTAGGAAGGTTATCAGGAACTGGTAGTAAGTCACTGATAAATTGTAGAGGTGAAGTGTAGCATTACTTTACCTGGTATTATTTTCACTGATGAGTTTTATTTTCTGGTGTTGTTGGTATGCTTTAGGTGGGAAATTTTCACTGTGTTCCAATCATCGCTTTAAAAAAAAAAATTAGGGAATACTTTTTGTTCACACTTTTCCAAAATCAGACTTAAATTTTTTTTTTATTTTTCAGAGAAGTGATCTGAGGGTTAGCTATTGCCAGGTAACAGTGAAATGTGGCCTAATGAATTACATGACACTTGGGGTGACATCTAGTCGTTTTTCTTTTCTTTTCTGAGGATCCATCAAGAAAGCCATATAGCCGGGCGTGGTGGCGCACGCTTGTAATCCCAGCATTCGGGAGGCTGAGACCGGAGGATCCGGGTTGGAGGATCTGGGTTCGCGGCCAGCTTCAGCTACCTAGTGAGGCACTCCACAACTTAGTGAGACTCGGTTTCAAAATAAAGAATAAAAAATAGGGCTGGGGGTATAGCTTGGAGGTAGAATGCCCCTGAGTTCAATCCCCAGTACCACAAAAAAAAAAAAAAAAAAAAAAAGAAAGCCATATAATTGTAAATGAACACCCTGTTGAGTCCGTACTAACCTGTTTTCTTTCTCATCTTTTTTTTTTTCCCCTTCCTTTTCTTTTTGGCAGTGCTGAGAATTGAACCCAGGACCTTGTGCATGCTAGACAAGCACTCTATCTCCTCAGCTCTCTTTCTCATCTTAATCCTTCTCTAAAGAGCAATCTCTTTAGATCAACCAGCACCTTGATGAGATTTTTATCAAATTTCCTCCATTCAATAACTTTTTTTTTTTTTTGTACTAGTGAGGCAGGGCAGAAGACCTGGGAACAGGAGGGATTACAAAAGGCTATCTGTATCACCTGTGAGATGCAGGAGGGGAGCAGGGAGGTGAGAGACTGGTGGGCGCCAGGAGATCAGGGCCCACCCCACCCCACAAGACAACAATTCAAATTATGGATTGAAATTGATCAAAAGACTTTGAGTCCCCCAAACCCAATTCTGACCAATCATAAAAGAGCAGATGGGGAACCTCAGTAAGGTTTAAAAGCCCACCTCCAGCCGGCCATGGCAGCGCATGCTTGTAATCCCAGTACTTGGGAGCCTGAGACAGGAGGATCACAGGTTTGCAGCCAGCCTCAGCTACTTAGTGAAGTCCTCCACAACTTAGTGAGACCCTGTTTCAAAATAAAGAATAAAAAATAGATTTGGGGATGTATCTCGGAGGTAGAATGCCCCTGGGTTCAATCCCTAGTACTGTAAAATAAATAAATACTCATCTCCCAAAAGCTTCAGTGTTTACTCTCTTTTGGGGACCTCTCCCCATGTGTGGGGGAGCTGTTTTTGTCTTCTTTCCTTCCTTGACTTAAAATAAACTTTCATATTTCTATGCCCTTCATTAGTCCTTGGACTTCATTCATCAAAATCCACTGGACAAGAACCCTATAACAGGAGATACCCATGTTTCACTAGATATCAAACCCAAGGGCATTCTATCTCTGAAGTAGGCCCCCAGACCTTTTTATTTTTTATTTTGAAACAGGATCATGCAATGTACTGGGATTACAGGTGTGTGCTACCATGCCCAGCAACAAACTTTGTGTGTGTGTGTGTGTGTGTGTGTGTGTGTGTGTGTGTGTGTGTGCTGGGGATTAAACTCAGGGCCTCACACATGCTAACCATGGATTCTACCACTAAACTACACCCTTAGCATTCAACAAACATTTATTCAATACCTACTGTGTATTAAGTACTGTACTTTGACTTTAAAGTGTCTAGAGTGTACTGGAGAAGATCAGAGTCTATGTAAATAGCATGTAGGTGTTAAAATTTGGACGTCAAGGACTGTGCTGGGATTTTACCCTGTTTACAAGCTAACAAGTCAGCTTGTTACTGTTTCATGGATGCTAACAAAAGACACAAGACTCTTGGGACAGAGGCAAAGTGATAACAAGTTTCTTACTGTGTCCTTGTCTTACAGAGTCAAAGAATGAAACCTGCTGACACTAGGAAAGTGAAAGTAGGACGTGTATTTTAAAGGAGCAAGCAAGCAGAGGCAGATCACCCTCTAGGGGCCTTGGAAGGCTCCAGAGTCCAGAGGAGCCTCTGGCATTGCTACAATATAGCCCAGATCTTGCACCATCAACTGCACACCGCCATTCCCCAAGGGACTAGCAGAGTTAAAGCTCCCAAGCAGGGGAGGGGTCCCAAGAGGGTGGCCAGTATTGGTGCTGAGCACAGGGCTTTATATATGTTTGAAGCCCCCTTTGTGTAGACATTAACCAATGAAGAAAGTCCCCGTTTTCCATTTCGTTTTTCTTGACTTAGTTAATTTGTTATGTATGGCCTTTAATTCCCCAAAGTCATGAGACTTTGTTCTGCATGTTTGTTCGCTGGTCTATACGCAGCAACAGTCCATGGGTCTATGGTTGGCGCACACAGATCTTTGGTTCTTGAAACGTTGGCTCCCTTCCTCCACATTTAATTGTTTGTGTTCAGGTACAATGAACAACACAGAACCAGCTTCCTTCTTGGGGAGGGAAGTGTCTGGATTTTTCCCTTGACCTTTATCTCCTGGGGGATATCCAATGCCTAACTCCTCAAAAGGACTTTATTAGTAAAGGAGTAGTCAGTTTCATGTTGGTTTTCTGTGACTCTTATCCTGTGGGGCAATGCAAAGGGCCTATTACGGATGCCTGAAGTGGATTGCATTAGCAGAGGGCAGCACTGAGCTTAAGGTGGCACATACCTGTAATTGCAGTACTTGGGAGGCTGAGATAGGAGGATTCCAGGTTCGAGGACAACCTCAGCAAGTAGTGAGACTCTCATCAACCTAGTGAAACCCTGTCTGCAAACAAAAAATTAAAAAACAAGACTGAGGGGCAGCCCAGAAGTAGAACACCTCTGCGTTCCATCTCCAGTACCACAAAATAAATAAATTAGTTAAACATAATGAAGTCTACCACTTGCAGTTGGAGGGATTTTATCTCATCTCTTGGGTTTGCTTGCTGCAAACACTACTCTGAGAAATGACCTGGTTGAAGAGCATTTAGGGACTTGCATTCTTGTCAAAGCCAGCAAGAATGTTCAGAGTCTGTGGCCTGATTCTCTTCCAACAGAAGTACAGGATTCTACACGCTGCATATGAAGGCCAGCTAACCTAATCTTAAAGGGAAGCAAGAGAGGCTTTCTGAAAGAGATGATACTTCTGCTGAACCATGGAGGTCCAATAGAAATCAGCTGCATAAAAGAGGGGGTGGAGAGCCTTCCACATAGGAGAGCCTTGCACATGTCATGTGCAAAACCTTGAAGTAAATGATGAACTTCAAGAATTTTTTCAGTCTGGCATGGTGGTGCATGCCTATAATCCCAGTAATTTGGGAGACTGAGACAGGAGGATCACAGGTTGGAGACCAGAGCACGATAACTTAGTGAGACCGTGTTTTAAAATAAAGTAAAATAGGGCTGAAAGGTGTAGCTCAGAGATAGAATGCCCTGGGGTTCAATCCCCTGTATCCCCACCACCACCGTCCACCACCCACAAAGATTTTGCATTCCCTTTCACATTAATCTCCATATCGAGTTCCAATCTCAAGTACAGAACTGTATCCTGTGTGACTCTGGAAAGCCCAGGTTAAGTACACTTCTATAAATTGCACTGGCCCCTGGAATCTTCACATTACTATCATATAAAATTCATAGCCAGTTTATAACATTTTCACTTTTTCTAGTAACTACTATTTGTCTGTGTGTGTATGTGGGGGGGTACTGGAGATTGAACCCAAGAATATTCAATCCCTGAGCTACGTGCCCAGCTCAATTTCTTTCTTTCTCTCTTTTTCCTCTCTCTCGCTCTCCTCTCTCCCGTATCCCCTCTCTCCTCCCCTCCTCTCTTTTCTTTCTTTTTTTTATTTTTATTTTGAAACAAGTTCTCATTAAGGGCTGGCCTCGAACCTGCAATCCTCCTGTCTTGGCCTCCCAAATAATGGGATTACAAGCATGTGCCACCATGCCCAGCAGTAACCACTCTTTTTAATTTTTTGCTTCATGATCTGTATGGTTAACAGTGAAGGTTTGTAAAACACGATTTTACTCTGTGGTTATAGTTGATTGGCCCATGATTTGGGATGTGACTGATGCTGAATTAATCAGAATCCTTTCCCTGGGAGTTAAAACTCAAATTTAGGATACTTCAACTTGTAAATGACTGCTCTTACACAAAGACACTGTAAATTTTGCTTTTTTTATTTTTTATTTTATGTTTTGCCTTGTAGACCAAAACTAGAAGCAAAATATAGAAGCTCTCTAGGTTTTCTATAGTACACTAGAGCCGGGAACACTTTATGAGTAGCAGAGATCTCTGTCCTTGGTTTCTTTATAATAAATTCCTCTTTAGAGAATTCTCTCTCTTTTTTTTTTTTTTTTTTTTTTTTGAGGTACTGGGGATTGAACTCAGGGGTATTCTACCTCCGAGCTATACCCTCAGCCCTATTTTTTATTCTTTATTTTGAAACAGAGTCTCACTAAGTTGCGGAGTGCCTCACTAGGTAGCTGAGACTGGCCGAGAATCCGGATCCTCTGGTCTGAGCCTCCCAAATGCTGGGATTACAAGTGTGTGCCACAACGCCCGGCACTCATTTTTTGATATCATAAAAAACTGTACCTAGGGTTAGACAAGTTTAGATCCCATAAAGTGTATAATACTTGGGTGTTTTTTGTTTTTTTTGTTTCTGCTTTTTTGGTGGTACTGGGGGTTGAACCTAGAGGCATTCTACCTCTAATCTTCACCCCCAGCCCTTTTGATCTTTTTGCTTTGAAACAGAGTCTCACTAGGTTGCTGAGTCTCACTATTTGCTGCGGCTGTCTCAGCCTCCTAAGTACTGGAATTATAGGCATATGCCTCCATGCACAGCTTAATACTTGGTTTTAATTATTTCAGTAGTGTTTATTCAGCACCCATGTTGTGTCATGCACTCTGAGGTACTGGGGTTATAAACTCAGTCCCTGCCTTTCCATTTAATACAATCTATGAATAGATTCTACATCTTGAGACAATTGGTTTAAATATTAACTTGCATCCAGAAGCTCATAATAGAGGGGCATTTCCTTCCAAGACAACCGCTCCTTGGCCCAGCCTGAGTCAGGCACTCACTCCTGAACCAATCAACCATGTGATGCTTAGGCCGTGTGGGAATGCTGACTCCTCCACAGTCAATATGTGGCGGGCAATAGGGGAGGGGCAGAGGTGTCCACTGGAGAATCAAGTTCCCAAAGAAAAGTTAAAAGGTTGCACTGGGCAGACAAGCACAACAACACCTACTGCATACTTCCAAAACATTTCTAGAAGTATTTCTGAACTCACTCCTGATTATAATGCAACATAATCTAGAAAGGGTGTTTGGGAAAGAAAGCATGGGGCTAGAGAGACTTATTTATATTATTAAAACAGAGTTTGGGGGTGGGGATGTAGCTCATTGGTAGAGGGCTTATCTAGCATGTGCAAGGCCCTGAGTCTGATCCCCATTCCCCCACCACACACATATACAAAAATAAAATTTAAAACTGCAGTTTCATTAAATTAAGTACAAGTAGCCGGGTGTGGTGGCGCACGCTTGTAATCCCAACATTCGGGAGGCTGCGACCAGAGGATCTGGGTTCGCGGCCAGCCTCAGCTACCTAGTGAGGCACTCCGCAACTTAGTGAGACTCGGTTTCAAAATAAAGAATAAAAAATAGGGCTGGGGGTATAGCTCGGAGGTAGAATGCCCCTGAGTTCAATCCCCAGTACCGCAAAAAAAAAAAAAAAAAAAAAAAAAAACATTAAGTACAAGTATTTGTTTAATTGGTACATCATGATGAAGTTCAGAGCATAGAGGCACACACGCTCACATCACTGGATGAGCCTTTCCTGGCTCCCACCCAGTCCCTCTCCCTCGCCGGGCAGGACACAGAGACTGGCACTGGTAAATCTGTGTATGTGCATCATGTCCATTGCAGTGTTTCCTTCACCAAGCTTCCCTCCCCCACCTGTCACCTTCTCTTCGGTTCCCTCCATCACTCCACTAGGGGTTCTCCTCCTCTGTCTAGAGTCTTTCCTGTATCCCAGTTTCTTCCTAGTTTTCATATATGAGAGAAAACATCTGACCTTTCACTTTTTGTGACTGACTAGTCTCACTTAACATAATATTCTCCAGTTCCAGCCATTTCCCTGCATATGACATGATTTTGTTCTTCTTTATGGCTGAGTAGAATTCCATACAAGTATTTTTTTTTTAAGATCATAACTTACCAAATATTCTTCTGGGCAGTATTATCTTTCAAAAATTATCTTTAATTTTTATCTGTATACCCACTGATATATAATTCTTCTTAAGCATATAATCATCATTATGTATGCAAATCTATGGGTATGTATATATGTGTGTGTGTGTGTATTTAATTTCTTTTTTGGAGGTCTTAACTACCCCCCTTCTCTTCTGTTCTAGAATATATCTCCCATCAACCTGCTACAAAACACCACAAATATTAACAATCTAGTATGTATCCTTCCCTAGGTACACATGCATATGCAGGCTTTTTTGATTGATGCTTTACAAAAATGGGACTGCTTTTATCACTTGATAGTATCTATTGGAAATTCTTTCTAGTCAATTTATCTAGGTCTATCTTATTTTTAAGTTTTATAATATTTCATATTTGGATATTCCATAATATATTCAGTCATTTCTTATTAGGTATTCACTTTGTTTCCAGTCTTTGGCACAATATTATAGCAATAAAAATCCTTTTGTGTAAGTTTATACACACTAGTATTTTTATTTCGATAAGAATCATTTCTGGGGCAAGTGAATTTGATGATTTGATGTGTCACCACCCTTCATAACTTCCTGACTGTGCATCATACTGATTATGACAGAGACAACAGCTCCCTTCCAAGGCCAAGTCTGTGGCATGAATTTAGCAATTAATACTGGAATTTCAGCTTGAGATCTATCTCCTCAATCCTACTAATGAGTTTGTGAGCAAAGTATACCCTTTAGTGTATTTTTCTATGGTCTATCACTAAAAATATTAGCTGATCCAATATATTTTAAGTTTCAATTAAAAAAAAACCCAGTAAACATATTTTAAATAAAATGTTATCTCTATTCAGGATAATGATAAGTTTTGCCCTTGGTGGAGAAAAGGCTTTGGAGTGCTTTTCCAGAAAAGATTAGTACAGTTAGTGCTTAGCAGGAATTAACATAGGGTCTGTCTGTCCGTCTCCCCCCCCCCCCCCCATGTAACGCCAGGGGCATTCTACCTCTGAGCTACACCTCTAGACCTATTTTATTTGGAAACAGGGTCTCACTGAGTTGCTGAGGGCCTTGCTAAGTTGCTGAGGCTGGTCTCAAATCTTTGATCCTCCTGTCTCACCCTCCCAAGTACTAGGATGTCAGGCACGTGCCTCCATGTCTGGCCATAATATCTCTTATATTCAACTAAAAAGACCCTGTTTATCTTTCTCCAGTTAGCTCCCTTGTCCTTCATAAATGTGAGAGTCCCCAGAAAGAAATGTCAGACCTTCGTCATTCTTCTATTATGCATCCAGGCTCATTGATCTCCTGATGTTGGTTGGTTTCTTTTTGGTTATAAATGAAAGAAGAGAGAAGGAAGCCACTGTTTCTGGGGGGGAAAAAATCTATATGGCAAATCTCAGTAGTCACTAGAAAGATTGATTTGAATATATTTACCCCACCCCATTCCTGAAACTCTCACACTGAAAAAATAATCATTTGAGAATGGGAATAAAAGCCAAATCAAACGGTGCGTCTGTTTAAACCGTTTATTTCAACATAAGCATTATTTTAAGTTTGTGCCTTGTTAACAAAGTTAACACCTAGAGAACAAGTCTGAGAACAACTACATAGAAGGACCGGCAGCTTTAACAAAACCAAAAAGTGCTTACGCTTACTTGTTTCAGAAACGCAGAATTGCCAGTCACAGAGAGTCACTGAAAGTTAGTAATACATTCACAAATGGGCTTGGAAAGTAAAATATTTACATATTTACACTGTACATTTAAATGGGATATCCTGAAGTAGTATTATTAACAACAGACTCTTGGCAATAAGGCCTTTCGAATCCTCTGGCATTCAATGGAGGATATTAATTTCACAGAGGTGTGAATTTCCACATAATTCTCATCTTTGTTAACCTAAGTAGACTTTCTTTCATCTCCAGGGCACATATTTACCTTTCATACAAAGTAGCTTTTGTTTTTTTAAGCTTATCACCAAACCCTTGCTAGTAGCAGTTGGAGTTTTACTAACAACAATGTATTTACAGTGTAAGGATAAATTATTTAGAGGGACGTCCCTAAAAATTAAAATAATCTCATTAAGTCATATTTAAATGGATTTAACAGTACAAAATTAATGGTTCTAGTAGCTTAATATCTAAACAATCTAATAATTGATTAGTTATTTATTAGCATTGATTCCCTAGTGCCTTACACTATTTATATGAATATTTATTTTAATAATAATTATATCTTTTAGAAAACATGTTATGAATATAAAAGATTTTTATAAATTACAGTAGCTATACCAAAAATGAACATTAAGAAGCAGCAGTTCATATGTTAAAATACATAGAAATTTGCTACACTTCTTTAACGAAGTGCTTTATAAAGGTATAAAACTGTACAAGCTGCTATATTCATGAACTTTCAAATTTCTTGATTCTTGAGCCAGACCAGTAAGTGAATATTACAAATAGTGCAAATGAGCATTGGCCCTTAGTTACCTTTGAATTCAGACATTTGATTCTACTGTGTAGAGTCTGGGCCCCTAAGCATTCTTTCCTTCTCTCGCCTGTTGATATTGCCTCAACTCACTGAAAAAGAAGCCAACTTCATTTTGCCTTTTGTAGCAAACATCTAGAATCAGTACTTACTGAAAAAGAAATTGCAAGCTGATCATTTAAAACATCAAGAATCTTAATATTAAAATAATAATTCTGAATATCTTAAAATTGCATTGAAAATACAGGTCATGGTTTATGAAATTTTCACTTAGAGTTTACAACATACTTTAAAAAAAATAAAATGTTATTTATTGTGTGTGTGTGTGTGTGTGTGTGTGTGTGTGTGTGTTGCTGGGGAGCTAATGTAGAGCTTCCTACATGCTAAGCAAGCATTCTACTACTAAACTACACCTCCAGCCCATTTTTTAACCTTTACCTTATAAATTCGAATTGAAAAATTCCGAGCAGTTCATTTAAAGTTCTATTATCAGTATCTTTGAGTTCAAAATTGGTCAGAACTTGAAGTTTAAAAGAGCTGACAGATTTTAAGGAATAATTTTACTGTTAGTTACCCCATCTTCATTAGTTTTGTTTCATGTGAACAATGTAAACTAGTCCTGGCATTTTGCTTCTGGGGAAGACAATGATTAGGAGGATAATAATAATAATAATATGGTTCTTTCTTACATTTGTATTAGTGCCAGGTATCTATATGCTTCACCAAAACTTGTTATTATCTTTAGTTTATATGGGTGAAACATAGTAAGAAAAACGGAAAATAAAATTAGGTCAGGAAGCAAATACAAATCAAATATGATAAAACCCACTTCTGCTGACTGTCATAGTATTGAGGTCCAGGACTGCATTTTTTTTTTTTTTTTTTTTGTAGGGTTAGCAAATTATCTTCATTGACAGCCATTGGTCTTTATTCTGAATTAGAAGGAGAAAAGTCCTCAGTTGTTTGGCTTGGCAACTGAAGAATTAAGAAAGCCAGAGTATCACTGGGAATCAGAAGTGATTTAGTCTAAATTATTGGGGAAAAAAATAAAATAAAACACTATGACAGACTCCCAGGAACTCTGTTAGAATTTTCTGAGGGTTTTGTCCATGATTGAGAAAAAAATAAAGATAAAAATAAAAACAACATGTGGACCCCAGGATGTCAGATCTGACTTTTAGGGACTTGGCCAAGGTTCCCACTTGATATTTGTGACTAAAATGCCCTACCTCAAAGTGTTCTATCCTATAAATACGAAAAGTGGGAAAATGGATAGATCTGGGGAAATGGGGAAAACTGTTTGCTGAGAGAGCAGTAGCAAAGATAAGCCAGCCCCAAGGAGAGATAACTGCTTATCTCTTCCCATGATTTATGTTCCCTGAAGGGAACACAATGGGGCAAGAAACGGTGTAGCCAAGTCCATGCCTGCATGTCTACACTGCCTGGCCTAGGTCTTTGGCTTGATTAAAACTTTGTCCTTAATACTTCAGTTAATCCCCACAAACTGTGTCAGAGGATTTGCTAGGAGTGTTAATAAGGATTCAGCCCCTCATCTATAACCTAACATGTGCTTTTAACATGTGCCCCCAGTGCCAGGTGTGGTGGCGTACACCTGTAATCCCAGTACTTGGTTCAAGGACAGCCTCAGCAGCATAGCAAGACTTTCAGCAACCTAGTGAAACCTTGTTTCACAACAACAACAACAATAACAAACAATAAACAATAAAAAGGGCTGGGGGTATAGTTTGGAAGCAGAATGCCTCTGAGTTCAATCCCTAGTACCATAACGACAACAACAAACCAAAAAAAGAAAGAAAGAAAGAAAAACCAAAAGACAAAAAACATGTACCTCCAGGCTTCACTATGAATATCACAGAATGCTCTCATGAAAATTTATCTTTGAAAGAAAAAAAAAATCACTAATCTTCCTAGGTGTTGATGAATCAAACAGGATGATCAGATCTACTCCACTGTCATTGTCCCTACATTTTATTCAATATCACCAATCCTGGCTGCAGACTGGAAGAGGCAAAACAGTTACACAGTTGTGCTGGGTAATTAGCAAGTTTTGTATGTTAGGGGTATGCATCAATCACAATGAAGGATGTAAAAATGTCAGGGGAAAAATAAAGCTGAGAGCCAAAACTGGACAGTGACTTAGAGATACAGTTGAGGAAGTGAGAGAAGGCAGGCCAAGAACAAATGCAAAGGGAGAAAATAGCAGAGAATACCTCGAAACAAGAACTCATCCTTAGAATTCAAGAAGTGTGTATATAGAGTGTGAAGGGAAAAAAAATAAAGGAAAAGGTAATTATAGGTAGACACTGTCCAGACAAGATCTTTAAATCTGCATTCCTTTGGACATATACATGTGCACTACTTCCAGTTTTAGGCTTTTGGTGAAAAGCAAAATGCAAAACTACAACACATTGTGCACTTTTGGGAAAAAGCCTCACAGTTCTGACTCTTTGTCATTTTCATCCAGGTAGTATTCATCATCTGTGGTTGTGTCTGTGTCACAATCTGACACCACTGGGTCCTCCTCATATATATTAAGTGATTCACTTGGCAACAAGCCATCTTCCCGAAGCCGCCCAGTAGAAGAAGTTGAGTTTAATGACTCTGATGGGGTGGAAGGGCTAATTACATCATCTTTCAGGAAGCCGGGATTCTTCAGAAAACTTGGTTTCCATAATCTTCCTTGTGTGAGTGACCTCTTTACATTCTCCAAGAAAGCCAACTGTTGCTCCTTCCCAAAAATCCCGTAGTCAATAGGTCTGGATATAGATGACGCAGACTTGGGACCTGTTTTTGTCCTGCTACTATACGCAGCCCAACTCTCATTTTCATCAGAGGAAGGAAGTTCAGAAAAAGATTTGAATCTTCGACCGTACTCAGGGTTGGTAGAGAATTCATTCCCAAGGGGCAATGGACTCAGGGCGTTATCCATAGAAGTGCTTTCAGAAAAATGACGCCCCCTGACTTTGGGAGGATGACTCTGGCGTAGCAGATCACCCTGCACATTGATGTTTTTTAGGCTCTTTGAACGATAGAGGCCTGGCTCAGGTTCCCACTGGGGGGATGGAGCACTCCATAGTTGCTGCTGACAACTGGCCGGTGATTGGCTTACTGGAGATTTTCGAGCAGACTCCAAGAGAAAAGGAGGGCTCAGCCTCCTCTGATGGTCAGAGAGGCAGGCTTCCCTGAGGCTAGTGAACGTGAGTTGGGCTGGGGTCCCGGAATCTTTTTCCAAAATCTGAGCTATTGCTTTTGTCACATCTTTAGAACTCTCATGCTTTGGTGGCGATTCTGAGACATTTTGAAACTCATTCTGTTGTAGCTGTGAAATGTTGTTAGACTTCTGATTGCAGGAGTGTCTAGAAGGTTCTCTGTTGGATATTACAGTACCTTGGAGGGGGTTTTCAGATTTCTCTGCATTCTTCCCATTCTTACACAAGCTGCTTTTATCCACAGATTTTGGAGTAGGCTCAGGGGACAGTGGGTCGCAGTCTAGTTTGCTAACAGACCAATGGCCGAAGCCAGATTTGCTCCCATTTTTAGGGAAGATAGTAGCTACATGTCTTCTAGGGCTTACATCCTTAGCCGGGAATTTTCTGCTTGCTTTAGACATGGCTGCTGATCTATGTTTAACTGCAGATCTGTGTTCTCCTTTTTCTAGTTCATCCAAGCTGTTTTTATTTGTATTATTTCCTCCAGGAAGTAAAGTTTGATCACAGGCCAATTTCTGTATTTCATCTCTAACCTTCTGGCCCTCTCTCATGTTTATCCCCTGACTCTCTTGAGGAAATTCTCTGGGTTCGGACTGCAAACTTTCTAAATCTGATCCACCTGCATGAGTATCATCAACAAGCTGTAGTTTATGGAATGCTAGAGTTAGAGCAAAGGCTTCGCTTTCTGAGTCAGAAAGCATTTTTTCAGTCATTTTTTGGCCACCTGTTCCAACTTTCCTTCTAACTTCCCTAGGCTGTGATCCACCAGACCTACCATCTACAGACAGGGCTGTGTAATCTTTCTGAGGGCCCTTTCCATTTCCAGTAGACATAAAAGATCTATCACTACCCGTCCACTCCCCTGAACTTCTTCTGGTTTGGGGATTTTCAACGTTATTTTCTGTATGGGCCAGGAGACCAGAGGGAACACTATTTCCCACATTAATGGATTTTTGACAGTTTTCAGATTTTTCTTCTGTAGCATTTTCTTCCTGGAGTATTGAGGTATGCATGGTTTTACTTTGCAGTTTCCTCCCTCTCTCTTTTCTGCTTTGTGAACCACCTGGAGGTGTTTTAATTAAGTTATCTGGGAAAATCTCTCTACTCTTAGGTTCTCCTTTATGAAGAGAAGCATCTGTCCCAACAGAAGCCATTGCCTGTAACATAGGCACTGAGGGATCCCTATTTGATAATTTTAAGCCAGTCATGTTTTCAGGGGTGTGAGATAGACAACCCTGAGCAGAGCTGATGGGCACCTTTAGATTTCCAGATGAAGGTGTTCCTGAGTGCTCTTGTGGAGAATAATTTGGTTCGTTCCTTTCTAAAGCATTAGGGAATGTTTTAGTTTCTGTTTGAGGTGATGCTGTAAGTGAATTGGCATTTTGTGTATACCGTTGAAGGAGGTCACAGAATTTTTTGCTGGGTTTTCTTGGTAGAGTGTAATATACTGAAACCACCTCAAGACATTTGACATTATCCTCATTACCAGAAACAGAAAACATACTAGTAGTCTTAAATTTATGCAATGTTTTCCCACTTTCTTCATCTGAAAGGGAAAGTGTACTTGTCCTGGAGGCAACCAATTCACCAGCCTTTTCAGTGCATTCTTCATAGAATTCCTTTTGGTGGTATCTTTTGGTTAAAGGACAATCTCTAATGGGTGAATCACTTTCCAGACGGTTCATGATTCTCTCGCAGGGCTTTGGTGTTATGATGGAAGTATGCGAGTCTGAGACTGATGATTTTTTTCTTTCATCTCTTCCAGTTGAGGAGCCTGGCTCCCCTGAAGGACATGACATAGCCCTCTTGATGAAGAATGGAAGTGGCCCTTTTCTAACAGATGCAGCTCGAATGACTTTTATATTCATCTTCCTCTCTGTGGCTTCAGGTGCCCCTGGGGCTGAGTCTGAAACAACTTTGGGACATTCACTCGTTGACTCAGGAGAACCAGGACTGGATTGGATTGACAGGTACTTTCTGATTGGATCTTCCACATTCTTTCTTACTTGGAATGGAAGTGGCCCATTCCTAATGGAAGCAGCCGTTATCTTACTTTCTGGCTGACTGCTGTTTATGAGAAAACTGGCTGATTTTCTTGGCAAGGTGCAATAAATTGTGCTAAGCTCAGAAGCTGTGGAATTGCTTTGATGATCCTCAGTGAGGCCTCTGCCTTGGTTTGTGAGTATTGAGGTACTTTCCCTTTGGCTTAACTTTTCAATACAGGATATGCGGCGGCGTGTCCTTCCTTTTCCCTTCCCGTTTCTGGAAGGAGAGTAGGAATGGCATTTGACCACATCCACCACTGCATCCTGTGTAGCCTCAGGACTATCAGTACTCTTCTGGTTTTCTGAGAGGCTCATTTGGTTCTTGCTAGTGTTGTCTTTTTCTTCTCTTTCTCCTGGAGACGGATCTTTGTCTGAAGGGCTTTTCCTGGAGAACACTGTAGGAGGAGGAATCACAAGAGCATCAAGGAAAGAATTATTTGATGGTGAGGAATCTGGTGGTGCACCTGATGACTGAACTAAAGAATCACACGAGATACTGTGTCCGTCATTCAGCTTGCTGCAGTCAGTAGAATCAGTTGTGGGACCTCGTTGTCCCTGGATATCTGAAATGACAAGTCCCACAGGAGTCTGTATTTGGTTATCAGTAGGTTCAGGGTGCCCATGGTTATTTTCAATAGTGTTTGAAATATCTTCACTACTTGGTGTTAATTCCTGATGACAACCTTGACTTGGGAAAGATGGTGGTAACCTGCTTTCCTGAGTGCAAGGAAGGGTAGTTGTTGAGCCACGTGTCTTAGGACAATTTTCCTCTTTTTCAGATTCATTGGTTTTCTCTCTGTGTGACATATAAATTTGGGAGGTTTCTTTCCTGGAAAGGACTTTGGGTGACCTTTTGGAACTTACTGTGGTAGATGTACTAAAACCAAAGTTGTTGCTCTTGGCCGAGCCCTGGGAGAGAGAATTTTGAAAGCCAGGTAAAGAGTTAGACATCGCTGTCTGTGAAGCAGATTGGGGTATTTCATGTGCTGTGTTCATCTGGTCCATCTTGTTTCCTTGTTTTTCTTCTTCTGAAATAGATTCATTCAAGTCAGTCACAGTATTCACCTGGGTGACCGAGATCTTGGGCTGACTTTCGGCAGGTGGCAGAAAATCGGCTGAGGTGTTGTTGGTCACAGTAACTTCTGTATGGCTTCTTATTGGAAGATAGTCTGGCTTGTTGGGACTCATTTTCTGCAAAGTAACTGTGGAGTTCTGAAAGCCAAGACTCTGGGAATTCCCTCGAACATCAGGAGTCTGGGGGAAGGAAGTTTTGAATGAGGATGCTAGAGTTTGAGCAATTCCAAACGAGTAAGGTTCTTTGTTTCCATGTCTTTCTATGGTAGAGCTGTCCTGTTGATATTCCGACCCACTAGATTTGATGTGGTAGCTTGAACTCCTCGTGGAGACACTTGGGGTGCCAAAACGTGGAGCTGATTGGTTCTCAAGACCGTGAGATACCTCCATGCTCTCCAGTGGGGATGTCTGAAAATTAGACTGACTGTGATAAGGCTCTTCCTCGCCTCTGAAAACATTTGTTCCACAACCAGGAGAAAATGGTTCCCAGTGTTGAGAAGGGACAGTGTGGCCATGAACAGAGGGCGCATTATTTGCTCCAAAGGAAATCTTTTCAAAGCCCCTGTCAAAAGAACTGAATGGTTTCCTGCTTTGATGAAAGTCAGACCAGGAAGAATGTTCCTTCTGTTGGCCCCAGAAACAACTTTGTCCAAATCTCTGCTCTCTGCCCTGTCTAAAGGTATTGCTGAAGAAAGACCTAGCAAATGGGTTGTCTTGATGGTAAAATGGCATATTCTCTGAGTTCTCAAACGTGTCAGGACTCATTGCATTATTCACAGGGACCTGTGAACTGACACTTGGGTAAACATTCTGGGAATGGTACAATTCATGTCTCTTATTCTCCCCAAAACACCTGGGATATGTGTACTGTTCAGCAGGGTCGATTTCCATTGGTGATGGTGCCCTCAAGAACTCTTCCTGGTTCTGCCTGTCTCTGGAGGAATCCGATCTGTTCCATACAATGGATGACAAAGGAGTTCTCTTTGGGCTCTGCTGGCGGCTTGGTGGTACAAACCTGCTCTTGTCCTGAGCTGTGGCTGGGAAATGCAAGCTTCTCGCCGTGAAGCTCCCTGTGGCTGATGAGGCCAGTCGCTGCCTGCTGTCAAAACACAGGGATGTACTACTGAGGGTATTCTTTTGCAGGTAATCTTCTTTTAAGATTCTGGGCTCCCTTGTCCTGTACATATCACAGATCGTCCTTGTCCTAGGAGAAAAGGTTCTAAAACCTTCTCTAGGAGTTCCTGGTCTCAGGATGTCATAAATGGACATATTGGAAGTTTCATTGTAGCGGTTTTTGTGCTGTCCTGTGATATGACCATGTCGGTTTCCACGGAAGTAGGATTGGCTGAATGGTGTTCTTGATCCGCAGGTGGAGGGCATGCTGGTACTCACTGAGCTTCCAGATTGCTCCTGAGCCAGTTTGCTGTCCAAGTCATCTAAAACTAAAGGAGAATATGCATCAATATTTGTTGATGATTCTATAGTTTAATAATAATTTGAGTGGTATAAGCCACCTTGGGAAAACATATTTATCTATAATTTTATTTTTATCATAGTATCATAAATGTAATGACATTCATTTTGATTGTTTTCTTTTAATTTTGTTTTTAAGATAGGCTGAATAGCCAGGAATGGTGGCACATATCTGTAATCCCAGCACCTGGGAGACTGAGACAGGAGGATTGCAGGTTCGAAGACAGCTTCAACAACTTAGCAAGAACCTCAGCAACTTAATGATACCTTGTTTCAAAATTAAAAAAAAATATATGGCTGGGGGTGTAGCTCAGAGGTAGAACACCCTTGGTCTTAATTCCCCAGTACCAATAAATAAATAAATAATAAAAGAAAAGAAAAAGTAATTTTTATATGACTGTAAGGGAAGTTTCTTTTTCTTTTCTTTTCTTTCTTTCTTTTCTTTTCTTTCTTTCTTTTTGGTGGTACTAGGGATTGAACCCAGGAGCATTCTACCTCTGAGCTACACCCCCAACCCTATTTTTTATTCTTTATTTTGAAACAGGGTCTCACTAAGTTGCAGAGTGCCTCACAAATTGCTGAGGCTGACCACGAGCCTGCAATCCTCCTGTCTCAGCCTCCCAAGTACTGGGATTACAGGTGTGCACCACCACGCCCGGCTTCCTTTTCATATTTTTTCAAGTCAGACTTTTCAATGTAAACCTTCCTCCAAGCATTGTGGTGCACGCCTGTAATCCCAGTACTTGGGAGGCTGAGACAGGAGGATCCCAGGTTTGTGGCCAGCCTCAGCAACTTAGTGAGTGCCCTAAGGACATAAAACTACATGTTTTGCTAACAACAGATTTTATTTATGATTTCTTTTTGTGCATCAGAAGTATATTGAGTTTTTTCAAGACATGGGTTGGTAATGAAAGAGAATAATGTCGAGTGCATATTGGTTCTACCACTGACTAATCAGACAACCTGGGTATTATTAAGCCAAATTTTTGTGTCTTTCACGTCACTTATTTCAACTGTGTTTACCTCATGAGATTAGAATCGCATGTGATTTCTCAATGGTACTGTTAAGAAAATAGCATTACTGCCAAAAAGTTTGGCATTACTACCTAATTTATAAACATGCTTAGTTGAATGGATTTGGATAATATAATTAAAATTCTATATGATAATATTAAATTATACACTAACAGTAGATTATTCTCTTGGAGAAATTAAGGCCCATTAGCTATAATATTACACTTCCTATGTGTCAGCAGGCACAGTTATAGGCACTTAATATATTAACTCATTCGGTCCTCACAAGTACTATCTTTTTTAATTAAATTTTTTTTTTTTTTTAGTCCTGGGAATTGGACCCAGAGGCACTCTACCTCTAAGCTATAGAACCAACCTTTTTTATATTTCTTTTGAAACAATGTCTTGCTAAGTTATGGTGTACTAGATTCTAACCTGTGATCCTCCTTTCTCAACTTCCCAAGTACTAGGATTGTAGGTATGCACCGCTGTGCCTGGCTTGACACTATTGCTAGTCTCATGTTATTTATTTCTTCTTCTTTTTCTTCTTCTTCTTCTTATTTTTATTTATGGTACTGAGGATTGAACTCAGGGGCATTCTACCTCTGAGCTACACTTCCATTCCTTTAAAACAGGGCCTCACTAGGTTGCTGATAGTCTTGCTACTTTGCAGAGGCTGGAGTTGAACCTGTGATCCTCCTGTCTCTGTCTCCTAAGTACTGGGATTACAGGCATGCACCACCATGCCTGGCCACTGTCTCATTTTATACTAAGGAAGCTGAGGCACAAAGAAATTAACTAGGCTGCCAAGGTCATATAGTGCTGGGATTTGAACTCAGGTGGTCTGTTTCCTGTGTCCATGCACAAAACCACTGTACAATGCAACCTCCAGGCTATACAAGCTTTCTCTTTACTCTATATGAATTATAAAGATGACTTCACTATGAGTTATATAGTTTTAAATAGATGTAAGGTTTCTGTTGTCAAATACTGATTACTTTTCTCTCAGTAGCCAGGTCAGAGGGAGGGTGGTGTCCTGGTCAAGACTCTGTGACTTCCTTTTAATACTGAGGACCTAGGCCAAGAACAGCCGCAGGGGTTGTGCTCACTAGGACCACAGACTCTGTGATTGTGGACAAGTCACATTATATTTCCAGCAATACAGTTGGTATTTCTTTGAACTGTGTTTATTTAGTCATATTTACATGTTTTCTTGATAAGACCTGTTAGAATTTGAATTGAATTATAATTTTTTAAGGTTCTCTAAGACTCACCCTGTCATATCTATAGTCCACCACATTCATCTTACAATAAATACAAATACATTATTTACCGAAGAAATGTTCGTTAACAGAAATCAAATCTGACACAAGAAATAAGTAACAGTATTTCTAAACTACTGAAGAAGTTTTTGGTTTGCAAAAATCTTTTCTTCTGAGTTACATAAAATGGGGTGCTTTACTTTAAATTATTTTAAAATGTTGGTTTTAACTGTGCAATGACAGGGAAAGTGAGGCACATCAGCGTGAATGCATACAATGGGATGCACATGTGCCATGCCAATTGTGTTAGTGCAAGCCAGGCGTGGTGGTGCATGCTTGTAATCCCAGTATTTGGGAGACTGAGACCAGAGGATCTGGGTTCGCGGCCAGCCTCAGCTACCTAGTGAGGCACTCCACAACTTAGTGAGACCCTGTTTCAAAATAAAGAGTAAAAAATAGGACTGACGGTATGGCTCAGAGGTAGAATGCCTCTGTGTTCAATCCCCAGTACCGCAAGAACAAACAAACAAAAAACCCCCATATATATATATATATATATATATATGTTAGTGCAGGTATTAAAGGGATTTTTTACATTGGTTTTGGTTTTCTCTACACTATTTTGTTTGTAAGTTGGTTCTACTAAGTTTGCATAGCAAAAAGAAAAACTCATCTTGAACATTAAGATCTTGAAGAAATTCTTCAGGGACTCATCTGTCAATATTTTCATGAAAAACTATTTACTTATTCCTAGTCCCTGGGGGAGGGGGTAACTGTTCCCTACATCTGAAAGAAAACAATCAAACAATGCCAAAGTATAAGGCATGGCAAAAATAAATAAATAAATAAATAAATAAATAAATAAATAAATAAATATTAAAAATTGTAACAATCTCTTTGATCTCCATTCTCCCTTTCAAGCTCTTTATGTTTTATTTTTTTTTTCTCCTTAAAGACTTTTGTTGACTATAAAAGCAAAATACAGTTAGGATAAAAAATACAGGAAAGCATAACAAAAGGGGTAAAATCACCAGGAATCCTATCTAGAGGTAACCACTCTTAACTTCCTGGTGACAGAATTTTAAATTATTCAAACTCACTCATAATCCCAAATTAACAATGCCGTCTTGCTCACTACTCTTTAGGTTGGGAAAATTCCTCTTCTGCTTCTCTTATTTCCAGAGAGGCCAGGACATTTTCTTTTTTTTCATTCCTTGAACAGTAGCTTTCCTCTCCAAAACTGGAAGCTGAAATGTTCCTCTGGAACTCTGCCAGGGACCATCTTACTCAAGGGCATCCCTAGGTCACAGGTTCTAACAAATGTCTCTCACTGACTGCCACACCTGTCCCATACCACAGGGTCAAGGTGACGTCATCGCCTTTGCAAACTGCATTTAGTTTCTCCAGGTGAAGCAGGTACATAACTTTAGAGTTAACTTTTCTGATGGTCAGGCTTATTTGACACAGGATAATTTCTGTAAAGGTGAACAGTGACTATATAATAATAATATCCATATGCATGTGGAAATTTTGGAATCTGTTCCAGTTTTTATCATTATCCACTACAAAGTTAATTGCTGAATGACAATTAGATTTCATCACAGTGCACTTGTGTCCTAATCAAGAGCAATAAAAGTTTACTTAACAATAGTGAACTTTATATTATTACTATTCCATATATTTATCAGCCCTTGATCTGTGATTATTTGCTTAGATTATATTAAACCATAAGGTTCTCCAATATTTGTGTTAATAGCATATTTCAGTATCCTCTTTGGGTAAGGTAAACAAGGACTTGGAAAATAAAAGTCTAGAATTTAATATGTTTTGAGCACTTGGATTCTAACTGTAATTCTTATTTGTTTCCCTTTAGTACCAGGAATTCCAAAAGTGATTTAACACATGGACTTACCTTGGAAAAACTCGCTCTCCAGAACGGAAGCTTCCCAGGGGGGCGCCAGGCCACTTCCCTCCCTCATGATGGCGGGCTTGGGGACAAACGCACAGTCAACTGGTTGGTTTGCCTGCTAATTTTCAAGTAGAAAACATAATATTATTTCAGGATCTTCTCCAGCCAAAATACTCACATCTTCCCACAAAAATGTCACAAGCTTAAAAGCCCTACTCCAAGATGGGCATGGTGGTGCAAACCTATAATCTTCATATTTAGAAGGCTGAGACAGAAGGATTGCAGGTTGGAGGCCAGTTTCAGCAATCTAGTGAGACTTGGTTTCAAAATAAAAAATAAAATTGGTGTAGCTCGGAGGTAGAATGCTCCTGAGTTCAATCCCCAAAACCAAAAAAAAAAAAAAAAAAGGTCCTAGTCCTAGTCCAAGGACTACAAATCAATTTTCTGCCATTTGCAACTGATCATAAACTTCTCTGTACCTATATTAATCCTTCTTTCTTTTTTTGGATTCTAACCAGCTCTATTTTTTATTCTTTATTTTGAAACAGGATCTCACTTAGTTGTGGAGCACCTCACTAAATAGCTGAGGCTGGCCACGAACCTGCCATCCTCCTGTCTCAACCTCCCAAGTACTGGGATTACAAGCATGTGCCACCACACTTGGCTCAATCCTTATTAATTATGAATGTTCAGGCAAGACACAGAGCTCTCTCTGCCAAGGTTTCCTACAAGCTTACACAGAATCCAACATATTTTATGGGGGGAGAATGGCTTCTGGCAATCCAGAAAGAAATTAATCTCTTTCAGGTTGGGAGTGTTGTCTTCTGGGCCCTAATGGCTGAGATTTTGGATTTCCTAACACTGTGCTTATTCTATCACACATTAGGACACATTAGCTGAAGCTCATACTGGACTTTAAGATTTGTGAAATTAGTGGATTTAGGGAAAAACTGTTTCTATCCAGAGGTCATCTTGAATGATTGAGCCCACCCCAGCCCAGACAGCCTTGAGGAGTTAGTTCTGAAATGAAAGATTTCTTTCTTTCCTTTATATTCATTTATTTATTTTTGGTAGTACTGGTGATTGACCCCAGGGGTGCTCTACCACTGAGCTATACCACCAGCCTTTTTAATTTGAAACAGGGTCTCATTAAGTTGCTGAGGCTAGCCTCTACCCTGTGATCCTCCTATTTCAGCCTCCCAACTGAAACAAAAGATGTCTGATTTAGTAGTTCTGAAACAAAAGCACTGAACAGCATAATTTTATAATGTGGTGTGTGTGTGTGTGTGTGTGTGTGTGTGTGTGTGTGTGTGTGTGTGTGTTTGGGGGGGTGGAGGACTGGGAATTGAACCTAAGAGCATTCTACCTTTGAGCTATACCCCCAGCCCTATTTTATTTTTTAGTTTGAAATAGGCTCTTGCTAAGTTCCTGAGGGTTTCCCTAAGTTGCTGAGACTGACCTTAATAAACCTGTGATCCTCCTATCTCAGCCTCCCAAATACTGGGATTACAGGCATATGCCACCATGCCTGGCTTATAAATTTTTAAATTATTGCTAATTTTAGAAGATTTAGGAGACTGATAAAGAGCTAAAGTAGTTGTTTTCTTTTTCTTCATTTTTTTTAATGAGCAAATGTTAATTTTTATTTCATCCAATCCAATTACTGCCCTACTTTCAAGCCTGAATTGTTTTCATAACCTTGGGAGAATTATCCACACCCACACCCACATTTTCACTTTCTTGTGCCAAAAAAACTCCATTTGCATTTCCTCTGTCAAACTGGCTCTGTCACTCACTCCGGACTCCACCTCAGCTCCTCCAGCACTGATCCTGAACAGGGATGCCAGCAAAGCTTCCCTTTCTAGTTTCTTGATTCTATCTGGACCCAGGTCCTTTTAACCCTACATTCCTCACAATCTAGAATTTTCACTCCAGCCTGTTTTTCATTTCTCCAGGTCTAGGTTAATTATTTCTTATAGATGCCTGCCCAGATTTCATTGTAGTTTTCAGGTCCACAGGCAGGCCGCAAGTGACTAGTCTCAAAGGAGATTTATTAATAAGGAAGAAAGGCTCTCATAACTTATCGGTCATTGGGTATAATTTAACACACTAACATCAAAATTAAGTAATGAATAGATATTAGAATCAAGACATAATTATAGTGAGATATCAATTGGAGATAATAAAACTATAAACTAATCATTTGAGAATTCAGAGTAAAGTTAATTCAAGGTGTTCTATTTTGCTCCCTGCCTAATATCTCTCCGATTTTTTATTTGTGACAACAATTAGTCGTGGATCTTGTTGCAAATTCATCCCTACCACATCTGTACTTGGGGCAGAGTAGATATGTCTGATCCAGAGAATACCAAGCTTTGTTGTCTCTCAACCACTTAACACCTGAACAAATTTTAGATTTCCTCTAGGTAGAACACAGCACCTTCCTTTCAGTCTCCCGGATCACACTGTATGGTGAAAGTTTGCAGTGAAATGTTAACTACATGGGCTGGGGTAGAAAAAAGATTCTTTCTAGGCTGGAAAGGATGCTCCCCTCAGAGACCCTGCCATCACTTCCTTTGCTTTTATTTCTGACCGGATCTTCCCCTTCAAAACCAATTCTATTCACCGAACATGTTCAGGATGCTTGCAGCACATAGAGACCTAAATTACACAGCTAAGAGAACATATCAGGTTTTACTTACATTCAGCCTTAACAGAGCAATCTATACAAACTTTTTTTTTAAATTATTATAATAATTCGTGCTTTGTATTTATACATTTTTGTTAGGTACAAATTGATAAAGACAAATGTGCACACATTTCTCATCTGACCCTATCCCCAATTCCCACCCCGCTCCCTCGCCCTCCCTCCCTCTCAAGTTCAGTTCAGTGAGTGATCTTGATATAATTGTGTAAGTACATCATGTGCCTTAGTATGCTCTCC
>PVLC010004703.1:58789-82626 GCA_004027655.1 Graphiurus murinus | reverse complement strand
TTTTTTTATCAGTGTTTATGCACACATACTCCTTTCACCCACCTCTTGGGATATGAATAAAATCACATCTCTTTCTAACTTTTAAATATTGAAGATATCAAGAAGTCTAGAATTTTTTTCCTAAGGGCTTCCTCCATCCCTAATTGTCTAAGAATCTAGGGTTTTCTTGATTCAAAGAGAGTAATTTCTGTTTCCAAACACCAAAGAAGTGGAGAATATGGAGGATCTCATGAGTTCACTGCCTCATATCCCACCCCATTTTCTGCTGTAGGAGCCTCTGACACTATAGTATTGTGTCACTTTTGAAAATAGGTCCTCCCACAAGGCCACCGCTGCCATTATCACCCTGGTGGAACAGATCCTCATACAGGAAGGTCACAGCAGTTCTTGTTCTCAGTCTTAGTTTCAGCCTTTACAACCATATTCATGGATTTGCAAAGTTTCTACAGAACTTTACAAAGCTCACTCAACACCTCAAGATGGGTGGGTAAGGATAGGCTTCCAGTTTCAGCTGCAAAGTCAAGAGCAACCTGTCTCCCATCGTGGCATAGACCTTGACGTGAAACCTTTCCTCTAGTGGTGGAATGTATTCTCCTTGGGGGTCCTTGATATCTCTATTTGGATACTTCAATTGGGATCATTTCAATCCATCACATAGATTCTGTGTTTAATCTCGGAAGAAATAGAAGAGGGAGTCTTGGTCAAGTCACAGAAAAGATCTTGTTCTTCTTTCTTTCGTCCTGGATATCTCCCTACTATCTATTCCTCTGATGAAGAGGACCCACTCAACAGTCAGAAGAAATGAAAAAAAAAAAGAAGATAAGATAACCTATCTTTGTAATAAGTCCCTATTTTCACGTACAGAGAAGGAAGAGGACAAATTCTAAAAGGCAGCTCCTCTAAGTTAAACAAACCAAACTGTTCCACGTGGTCTAGTTACATGCAGAGCATAGTGATTAAGTGCTCATCTCTGGAGCCAGACCACGGGGTTTGTTCAAATTCTGATGTTTTTTCTTGAATTTAGGCATGACACTTAACCTTTCTGTGCCTCAATTTCTTCATTTGTAAAATGGGATATTGTTGTTAATATACCAGTTTAATGGGGTTTTGCCCAAGGCATATAAATTTATACAGCACAAAATTGTATACTATATACTATCATACTAAATTAATTTTCTTTTATTAAAATTATATCTTTAGAGCCAGGTGTGGTGGTACACACTTGTAATCCCAGTATTTGGGAGGCTAAGATAGGAGAATCCAGGTTCGAGGCCAGCCTCAGCTACTTAGTGAGGCCCTCTGCAACTTAGTGAGACCCTGTTTCAAAATAAAGAATAAAAAATAGGTGTGGGGGTATAGCTCAGAGGTAGAATGCCCCTGGGTTCAATCCCCAGTATCACAAAAAATTATATCTTTAGTTTTAAGTAAAAGTTTTTAACAGTCAAATTTGTTTAGATGGAAAACATGATACAAATTTATCAGTTTGATTTTACTTCTTTAGCATGAAATGTTTTGTTCCAGAAAGGATTTATACAATTTTCATATATCATTTTTACACAAAAGTAAGAGTTCCAACATGTTTGGTCATCATTTTGTCGTATCACCTCTCAACAACAGCCTTGGGAGTAAAGAGATCCCTGTCACTGTCAGACCCAGATGGGTTGTCCTTTTGACCATATGAATTAATCACCAGAGTTGTACCAATAACAGTGAACTTGAGATCAATAAATAGCCAGTGTAATGCCCTAAAACAAGATCTCATAGACTCTCTCTATTCAGGGAAAATTAAAACAAATAAAAAAGGAGACCTAAACCTGTGAATTTTCAAATTCTGGTTTCTCAGGCCTCAAAATCTGTGTTGGCTAACTGACTTCATAGCCTATCCTTTTTTTAAAATTATAGATTGGTATAAGAAATGACCATAAAACAAATGTGGTTGAAAAATTATAGCTGAAGCCAGGCGTGCACACTTGTAATCCCAGCATTTGGGAGGCTGAGACCGGAGGATCCGGGTTCGTGGCCAGTAGTGAGGCATTCCACAACTTAGTGAGACTTGTCTTAAAATAAAGAATAAAAAATAGGGCTGGGGGTATAGTTTGGAGGTAGAAAGCCCCTGAGTTCAAGCCCCAGTACCGCAAAAAAAAAAAAAAAAAAGAAATTGTAGCTGAAAATATTTTTCACAATTATATTTAGTGACAACTCTGTAAGTCTTGGAATGACAAACTCTTCCATAAATAGGTAGCAGGAGAATGGTTTTACTTTCCAAGTAAAACCATTGAACTTGCATATTGACTTCTATCAGATATCAGACTATGAGAATAATCCATTGTACTGGGCTTGCTAGCCAAGACATTCAGAATTACTATGAGTGCCTATATGAAATAAAAAAATTTCATCCAATCTCTCCTCTTATTCTATATTTCAAATGTTTGGTGTTATCTGTTATTGTTGTTATTATTATTATTATTATTATTATTATTATTATTATTATTTATTCTGTGTCCAGATAGAATTTGGTACTCTGTTTAGATAAGTTTAGAGAGAAATAGTTATGAAGAAATAACCCCCTATTCTATTTACTGTGTTCCACTGCCTTGTAAAATGGAACTTGTTCTTCTGTGTAGCATATAAATTAATATAGAACCCATTGGAGGAAAAAGTCACCACTTTTCCTCTTGGAGTTCAAACTCATAAAACCATTATTTTAATTCTACAGGTAACATCTGGCTTTCAGCATGATATCACCAATGAAAATTTAATTTGGTATTATGGATTATCTTGTTTCTAAAAAATTTCAGTAGGAAAATGGGAAGAGAACTAGTATAAATAATGAAATGTTTCATGAGCAGCAGCTTCAGGAAATCCTAGAATATTTGTTAGCATCTAAATTAACAGTAAAGTTGTATTCTAAATATTGTTCCACTGCATTAGTAGCATTAATAAACTCCTGTTTTGTGTAGCTTGAGGATCTCTAAGATTTCTTGATGAGAAACTACCTTTAACTTACAGATTACCCATCAAGGTGCTAAATTCCTTCTGGACATAGTTGAATGCCATGTCAATGCAAAGAGAGTAAGGACATTTCCACTATAGAAAATATCAGTTTGCTTCTAAATAAAAATAATCTCACAGTTGTAAGGATACTTGACTTACCACTTTTTTTGTTGTTGTTGTTCCCCTAGTTCAATACAGTAACTTCAGAGGGAATGGAACAATCCAATGTTCCTGGGAATTACAACAGCCATCCAGGAGTTCAGTTTTCTGTAGTATTACATTTTGCAATGCTGTGCTAATTTCAGATTTATAACCAAAGAGGTGTAATAATAATTGATAACATTTAGTGTGTATTAGGTTCTAAGCCCCTTATGTCTGTTGTGTGTATTAGGTCCTAAGCCCTTTATGTCTATTAAATGTGTCACATTTAATTAATTTCATCCAGTAGTTCTCAAGGAGAAGTGATTTTCAGCCTCTCTCACAGGATATTTGCCAATCTCTGGAAAGAGTGTTGGTCATCACAACTTGAGGGCAGAAATGGATCTACTAGCACCCAGTGGGGTGAAGCTTGAGGTGCTAAACACCCTATAATCCATATGACACCCCCCCCCCCATCAAAGAATTATTCAACTCCAAATGTCAGTAGCACTGAGATGGAGAGAATCTTAACCTGCTCACCAATCTTATGTGGTGGATATTATTAGCCTCATTCTCAGAAAAGGGAAACTGAGACACAGAAAGTTTATATAACTTATGTAAGATCACAAAACTAAATAAATGGTGGTTCCAAGATTCAGAACTTAGCTCATTCCTGCCTCATTCCTTATTGGAAAGAGCTAAGTTCTTTCCAATGACCATGAGTAGATTCTGAGTTTGGCAGGGTGGAGGTACTGACTTATCCTGTCTATCTGCTCTAGCACCAAGCTCTTTATTTGCTGAAAGATTAATAGCAACTATTCATCTCCTGAGCATCTATAGATACCCTCTTTAGGATGACATCTCAACCATTAGGCTAGTAACTTCAAGAGATAATGGTTTCTTTCTTGTAAATACTACATCACTAAAAAAGGAAATCAGAAGACACTATTTCTGTCTCCAAGGAGGTTGTGGGGGGAAAAAAAGAACATATATGTATAGAAATAGAAGTATGTGTGCTTATGTGTTTATAAATAGAATTGTCAGACCAAACATAATGAAAGTAGAAAAAGTAAAGGATAAACTGGCCTGATCATGTACTGAGGCACCTCTTTCTGGTCCTGAAACCCCTTTGTAAGACTATGCATTCACATCCTGGGTTACCACCCTGGTGCGCTGTGGATGAGCCAGGGCTGCTCCTGCCCTTCTAGCTGAGATAAGTTGATAGCTACATCCAATCTCTGCACGTGAAGATGATGATGAGGAGGCCTCACCTTTTTCTCTCTTGATAATCTTCTCTTCCCTTTGAGGTGACTCTTTCATCCTCCTTCTACTTTTCTAGTTCTTAGTGCACTTGTGATTGCTCCCCACTTAACGCTATTGCAGCTCATTCAGGAAAGAATCTGAAGAGCACACTCAAAGTAAGTTGAGCATGATGGGTAAGTAAAGTACGGTGAAAGCTCATTCTGGTGGTCTCTAGGGGGAACCTGTAGCCTGGCAGGGTGAGCAATATAGGAAAGAAAGGATTATTTCCTGTAGTCTTTTATACATTGAGTTTTTTTGTAGGAAGCACCTGGCACACTGCTGGACACATAATAAGCACCAAATAAATGTCTTACTTCCTTTTCTCCCCCTCCTGCTCCTCCTCCTTCCTTCTTTTTTCTTTTCCTTCTGCTCTTCTTCCTGCTCCTTGTTCTCCTTCCCTCCCTTTCCCCCTTCTGCTCCTTTTTGTCTTTCTTCTTCTTCCTCTTTAATCTCCCTTCCTTCCTTTCTTCCTTTCTTCCTTCCTTCCTTCCCTCCCTCCTTCCTTCCTTCCTTCCCTCTTTCCTTCCCTCCTCTCCTCCTTTCCTACCTATTCTCCTCCTCCTCTCCTTATTTTTTAAATATACCTTTAAAATGATGCCATGCAAATGTCCACTTACTCTTCTATATTAAAGGTCACTTCTGCCTAAAGCATCAGGAAATTCTGTAGAAGTATATGTAGTCATTAAATACTTGGGCTCAGGCAACAGACTGTTTAGATTCTAACCCCAGCTTCTCCTGTTATTATTTACTGTGAAACTTGTTTGGGAAAATTAAACTTTTGCACCTCAGGTCCTTCACCTGCAGCATATGGATAACAGAGGCATCTGCTCCACAAAGGTTTTATAAGGATTAAAAGAGGCAAATCATGTTGTGCATTTGTCACTGTACCCAGCATATATGGCAAATACCCGGTGAATGTAAGCCATTATAATATTGTTATGAAACGATATGAGATGGCATTTGAGTATCACATCTCAATTACTTCATTTGGACATGTCTGCTAACCATGCTAAAATTCTGAATAATGAAGTCTCACTTTTGCCAAAATGAATTTGGACTGTGAAGCTTTATGACAAAAAATCTAAGGTCTTCCTATAGATACCTATGTGTACACACTTAAAATGGAATATTATAGTTAAATGTCACTTATTAAAAATATGTGACTCCAGTGGCTATTTGGATTACAGATTATAACTTTCCTGTATCATTGTTGAACAGTCTAAGAATTTTGATTTTATGACTCTACTGTGGGGATAAAGAATGGGCTGCTGTATGTGATGGTATATAAATATATATGGGATGATTTGACTAGAAGTAATATTACACACTGATAAGAGTGAAGGTTAGCTCTACTGTTACAGGCATTTACTAAACCTGGCTTATCTGTTCTTTCAACTGAAAACTGTAATAACGCACACTTACATGGCTGTCAGAAGGTTTATATGAATTTTGCCTGGCAAACAGTCAAGTCACTATTTTATTTACCCTTGTGATTAATTGACAAATATTTGGGGTGTCCTGGAGTCAGATCCCCAGGTCAGCTTCTATGCTCTTTGGAATTTAATTCTTAATCTCTTTATTGTTAGGTGCTGGTTGATAATAAAGAGGAACTGATTAGCCATTTATTTCAAAATGTGTGTATTATATTTGATGGGTCACACTAGCAGTTATAAAGCAAACAGTGGGGGTGGGGAGTGAATGGAATGAGTTCAATCACATACCTGGGAAAAGTCAATAGTGAAGACAGAGCCTCAATTTTTGTCATACTGGAGAGAGGAAAACATGGGTACAGGATTTGAAGCAATGGATCATGAGTTAGAAATGCTGTTTTTTTTTTTTTTTATCTTGGCAATTTGGCAATTTGGTTTATCTCTGCCATTAAACTTAGAACAATAAAATGTAAATGTTTCTAGAGCCCACTTTAAAGGAAAGAGAAGGGTTACATTGAAATGCAAAGCAGAGCTATGAAAACCTGCTGAACATATTCATTAATTTGCATGTATGTTCCTGTCTTTGTAGCATTATGAAATACATGTTTTATCTATACTGTATTTGGATGAGTACAAGTCAACAGTAAGATAATTCATAAGTAAACAAACTTGCCTTTAGATGTTGAGGCAAACATCAGGTCCAAATTTTTACTTTTGTTTGAATTTTTCAACTTAAACTCAAGGTAAAGTTAAAACTTACTTTTACACATTAGGGCCCAGGAATTAAAGGCCTTCCTCTTTAAAAACCAGCAGTTGGGCACACAGTCTTCACTGGGGAACACTTGGAAAGCAGGTGCCCGCCCTGGGGAAGTCAACATGCCCCAAGAGAGTTGTAGCCAGGGTTTTTTTTTTTTTTTTTCTTTTTTCTTACTCGGGTCAAAGTGAACATGCTACCTTAGCGTCAAAGGCTGAAAGGCTGTTTGTATTCTTTTCAGTGTGTTAGTCAAGATGTTTTGCTGACCAGGACTAGGAAATCTATAGGAGGGCGGGTTAGTTTACACACTGTCCACTTGTCATTGTCTCTAAGGCACACAAAAGCCTCCTAAAAAACACAAGCCGGACTGAAATAGGACAATGAACAAATCCTGGGCGGGTAAGGGGCGAAGCAACGTCTCCTCTTACCTCGCGTAGGTTTTTGTTTTCTTATATAGAAGTGCGGCTCCTAAGGTGTGTAAGCCACACTTGGAGCTCACCTACGCCTGGAATTAACAAAGCTCGGTGCCTCTCTCTGACACGCGAAGGCGGCGCAGAGGTGAACACACCACACACGGCTGCGGAACTCCCCAGCGCTCTAAGGCTGGATTTTGATACACCCGAGACATATTTTCCTTGAGTCTTCAAAATGCACCTGGCAAACGTTAACACGAACCCAGCTGGAATCTCAGGGAAAAGGAGGAGGAGGAGGTGGAGCAGGAGGAGGAAGGTTCGGGTAGCTGGCGGCCGCGGGTCCTGAGTCCGGCGAAACCTGGTGCGTAACAGGGTCCCCGAGACTCTCGGGGGGCCGGAGTGGGCGCTGCTTCTGCTCGGGCCGGCGCCCGGGTCCGTGAGCGTCGCGGACTGGACCTGGGGAGCGGCTGCCACTGTCCCCCACCCGCAGGCTGGATGGTCGGGACGCAGCCCTGGCCGGAGCGCGCCCGCGGGAGGCTGGGCGCGAGGATCAGTGCAGGGAGGTGCGGGCAGCCGAGAGCGCAGGAGGAGAGAAGGAAGGAGCGGTCGGGGTGCGGGCGGGGTACGGAGGGGGTGGAGAAAGCCGCAGAGCGGACTTGGGGCCGGGCTAGGCTGCGCTCGGCTTTTAACCTGGGCAGCGGAGGCGGGGAAGGAGCCAAAGGAAAGGGAGGTGTGTGGGATAGGGGTGGGTGGGGGGAGTTGGAAGCAAGTGACATCACCGCAAGTCAGAGAAAAAGGGGTGAGCGGCAGGCACCGAGAGGAGTAGGGCGTTTGGCATTAGGAACTGGAGCCCAGCCTGCCCCAGCAGGGACCCCCGTACCCCGAGACACCATGCAGAAGTCGCCCCTGGAAAAGGCCAGCTTCATCTCCAAACTTTTTTTCAGGTGAGAGGGTGTCCAACAGATCTTTGGAAGGACACAGGTCTATGAAAGAGAAGGGAGTGAATATGGGCAGAGTTTTGGAGAAAGAGGAATAGTTTTTATTTTTATTTTTTTAAACGATACGCTTAGCACTCATTGCTTTGAAAGAAAAACATGGATTTTGTGGAATAAAATAGGATTAAGAAGAGACAAAAGAATAAGCTGAAGGCAATAGTTTGGATAGACAGCAAAGTCTACTTGCAACCTAGAGCCAGACTCCCAAGACCCAAGTATGCTACCACACAAGTGATTTCTTTGATTTTGTTTGAGAAACTTATAGTTGTTAATAAGAAATTCTAAAGTTTCTTTGTTTTCCCCCCTTCATGCCCTAAACACTTGTCCTGTTGGCACACATACTACAAGTGTCATGTCTGCATGGAGTAGGTGCTCAGAAAACTTTTTTTTTTTTTTTTGGACTAGATTTTGGGGGGAAAAAAAATGAGAAGAGGTGAGAATACGTGCTAACAGTTTTTGTTTTTTTAATTATGATACGGAGTAAATCTAACAAGTATTTGCCACAATTTTATTCTTTTTTAAGAATGAAAGCAAATCTTTGAAATATTTATCTTAAAAAAGCACCAGGAACGATAGGCTTGTAAAAAGAGGTAAAAATCATCATGGAAATGAGAAGCTATGGGTGTGGATACTGAAGTTATATCTAACCAACATTTAATAAATTGTACTCTCATCTTACTTTGTGTATGATGTGGCACAAAAGGTTGAAAACTTCAGGTAATGCAATTTTTTAAAACAGTTTAAGTTCAGAGTCTTAGGCAAAGAAGTAGCATGACATATTGGAAGTACTCTTTGGATACTGCACCTACTTTGTTCCTTTTATTATACTTGTGTGAATGAATGAATAGGTACAATTCTCATGGGATATTACTTGACTCATAATTCTCCAATGAATCAGCTTGCCAAAATATCAGAAAATTCAAATATATTATAAATATGATTGTGTGTGTGTGGAGGTGTATGTGCAGTGGGAGATTCAACGTTTATGGCAGTCTAATGTTCAGTTCTCTGCATGTGCAGTAAGCCTGGAACTCAGGTGCTAATGAGAGGCTATTGACCACCAAAGGAGAGCTCCTCCCTGTGGATGGGAGAAAAGGACTTTACTCCTTGAAATTACCTTTTGTTTTTGTTTTTCTGGTACTAGGGATTAAACCCTGAGATATACATTCCCAGACCTTTTTAATTAATTAATTTATTTTTTTTAATTTTGAAGTAGGGTCTAGCTAAATTGTCCAGGCTGGCTTCGAACTTGCAACTTCCTGCCTTAGTCTTCCCAGTCACTGAGGCTACAAGTGTGGGCCACTGAGCCCAGCCTGGAATTCCCTTATGTGCTGATGTTTCCAGTACCTTTTGTTACTTCATCTATACAATTGGCTTATCTGTTGATCTATTTTCCTACTACTTAGAAAATCAGAATGTTAGTTGGCATAAATGATAGGCTTTTATTAGAACACTTTGAAGAATCTAAATGCCAATCAGTTTAAAAATGAAGTTTTCAGGAGAGAGAATATGATTATTTCTCAGTACTAAGGAACTTCAAAATTGTTCTTCCAAGTATTTAAATTTTTTTTTCTTTTTATAGATCACCTAATACATTTCAGTATAGTTTAGAAAATGCTCTTAGGTGATTTAGAAAGAAAATGTATTCTAATGGCTATTACATTCATTAAAAGCATACTAGTTTTTGTTCTCCAAACTATTTTATAATAAGTTGTTGTGAGAATTTTTGTTGTTGTTCTTTTCTTTTTTTTTTTTTTTGGCATTGGAAATAGAACCCAGGTGTGTTCTACCTCTAAGCTACACCCCCAGCAGTACTTTTATTTATTTATTTACTTATTTTGAAAGAGAGTCTCACTAATTGCAAAGCTGAGACTGTCCTCGAACCTGTGATCCTCCTGTCTCAGCCTCCCAAGTACTGAGATTACAGGTGTGTGCCACCACACCCAGCTGGGTGTGTTTTTAAAAGTTAAGTGTCTACTCTTTATAGGGGTTGACAATCACCTAAATTGCCAGTGATTATCAACTTCCTTCTGGACTGTAATTCTAAAAGGGTAAAAATTTATTTTCTGCATTGGACTAGGCTTTATTGCTCGGTGTACTCAAGGCTTTGGACTCATATTGTTTTGTCTCAAATTCCAGATCTATAGCTTAGTAGCTGTGTGACTTGAGGCAAGCCTCTTAGCATCTCTGTGTTCGTGTGACTTGATCTTTAAAACTTGGAGATATAAGACCTATGACACGGGTTAATCTGTTGCAAAAATGCATGTTCAGTGTCCAGTCTGGTAAATGTTAGCTGCTGTTATTATTTATCACATTTTTATCTTCTTTATCGTACCAGGTACTTTGTTTATATAAGATGGTCAATTCATCTCTATTGAGTATAATTTTGTAACTAATAATCTGTATATGAATGGGCCTGTTTGAGAATTTAATTTGGGAAAAATCTCATCTAACATAACCTTACCAGATACTTAGGGGGAAAAGTCATATGCTTATATCATATCTTCTTTAATGACAAAGAATTTAAGTTTCTGAATATAATTCTTTCAGTTCAGAGTCATAAAGGGTAGAACTATAAGTATCTGAGTTAAGGATTATATAATATTCTTTTAATCATCTAGATTTTTGTGATTGGAAAAACAAAAAAAGCTTGGGAAGAATCTAAGCATTTTCTCAGAGTTTTAAGAGTTTCACACCAAGTACAAATTTTGAAAGATATTGGAACTGTCATAGTGCATAATATAAAAAAGAATTGCACCACAACAATTCAAGTAGCTTATGAATATCATGGAAAATAAGTGCATTAAGCTGAAGCTTTTATGAAAGCAACATTTATGAAATAAGATGTTTTTAAACTAGATATTATACCCTCTGCAACTTAGTGAGACCCTGTTTCAAGATAAAGAATTAAAAATAGGGCTGGGGGTGTAGATCAGATGCAGAATGCTCCTGGGTTCAATCCCCGGTACCATAAACAAACACACAAACAAAAACTAGAGGTTATATACTTGAATAGAATTTATAATTCACATACCAGTGGGATTGATTTACAGATGTTTACCAACAGGGGTTATGCCTTTTGATTTTAGACCATTTTTTTTTTCAGCACGGATTTTTATATGTTTCTTGAGTACAACAGGGTTACATAGACATTTATGACATATCAATCATTGTCAGAACACAAATAGCACCACTTCTTTGTTTTACACGTATTGCCCACATTCTTAACATAGCCTGGTAGAGCCAACTTTCTAGAGTCATAAAACCATAATCCTTTAGGGTCATATATTTACTTTCTAAGAAGTGGAAGGGTCTTTCATCTACTCATCCTAGGAGCAATCTCCAGACTTTGAGATGTCAGTGTAGCCATAGCAGAAGAGTCAGTATAATTATTCACATATGCAGATAGCAACTGCCAGGGGGGAGAAGGCCCAGCTGGGCTCCCACAACTCCCCTGTTTTTATTTTAAAGTGCACGAAGGACTGTGCCTGTCTTAGGTCGTTTCCTACCAGTTGCTTAATCTTACCCATCATGGGGTCTCGATGAGTCATTCAACGAGCCCTGTCTTAGGTTGATATTGCCCTGAGAAAATCGAACCCGTCATTGACTACCAGGCCTGTGCGAGGCAGTGCTTGCATTTTTATTCCGTGTAAATCTGCTCATATACTAACATAGGCATTGATCACAAGGCGTACAATGAGTGGTAGAATGCATAAGCCTAGAATGACTATTGCTGCTAATTCGATAACTCCTCCCAGCAAGGAGGTAAATGAGGGCCAGGTAGGCACCAAGGATGGAAGCCGAGCTACAAATGTCTTAGCTGTTTCTGCCACTTTAATAGAGATGAGCTCCCAATTACGTAGATCAAAAATCTCCTGGTGTAACTTTAAAAAATCCTTTTTTTTTTTTCATCTTTCCCTTATTTGGTGCATTGTAATCATACATCTTTGTATTTTCTCAAGTTTGTATTGGTGCATTGTAGTGAGATTCTAAGTAACACATTCATATATGTACAGACCTCTTGGTGTATGTTTCCCTCCACACCCGACTCCTCCCTGCCTTCCTCCCACCCCATACATGCTAGTGTGATTGGTAGTGACACATTCATACAAACATAACATGATTTGGTCTGTTTCTTTCTCATAACTGTTTAATATGGTCATTCAGTTTGTTCTTCCCTCATTTCCTGAATTCCCCATATTCTGTTTAGTTGTTCAAGTGTATCAAGCCATATGTTGGATGACATAATTGGAGTTCTGGCTATGGTGTCTGTACTAGAAGTCTAGACCTATACTCAGAGCACCACGGGAGCCCCTCAGAAACCTAGTATCAGTACAATGGGTCTCTTAAAAGATTGAGTATGGGAGCCTTTCATAAATTCTATAGGTAGGTCTCAAGTCAGACTAAAGAGTAAAAACTGTAGGATCTAAGATAGAAATTGCATGTTATAAATTGCAGGTTAATAGTAAGTCAACTTAAGATACTTCTTTAGTTATTAGATAGAAAGTAATATTTGAAAACAGATATGATAGAATTTCTATATCAGCATAGGTGTGGTAGTTCAAAATAGATACCAATGGAAACCATACTCTTAAGCTTTTGCCTTTGATCATTTTTGGAGGATTTCTTATTATGAAATTACATTTAAAATAGTATATAAATTAATTTTCATAAGTGTATATTAACTTCAATTCTTTATAGTCATATAGCTTGTGTTAGATTAAAAATCATATGGCCCAGATTGGTCACTTGGTCTTACTTCTAAAACACTTTTGACTATATGTCAGAATTAAAATTTTTATCATAATTTGATTTGTTAACAACAAAGTGCTACCTAAGTTTAGGTATTGTCTTTCAAAAAATGCATCGTGAACTTTAAAGACAATTCATAATGAATTGAAATGTAAGTGCTTTGAGCAATGGAAATTTAACTATATAAATATGTAATAAAAGAGCCATTAAGAATATAATTTTGAAGAGGACCAAACTTTTTGGCTATATAAATTAAAGCATATTATTAAAAATTAATCATAGTTATTTTATATTGACATTTTATTTCCATGTTTACATTGTACAAGGAAAGCTAAAAATTATGGCTAAACCATATATATATACACATATATATATATATTAAAAAAAAACCCATATATATATATACACATATATATATATATATATGTGTATATATATATATGGGTTTTTTTTTTTTTTTTGCAATTTGTTGGGGGTATTCATAAAAATGTTTCCATGGGAAACCAGTTGGCAACTCAAGCAAGTGTTTAGTCTAGTTCTAATCAATATACATGCATTTCCTCAAGTTTGCTTCTCAGACAAGGGTTAGGTTATCCAAATTAAAAGTAATAGATCCATAAAACAAAGGCCAAGAGGAGATGAATAATTCGTATTGTGATATAAAACTTCCAAGGATGCCTGAATACCATGTGTTGACTTATTCTGTGGGCAAATGCCATTCTTGTGAACACAGCTCTGGGTTTCCATACTTTCTCGGATTTATTTCCTGTAATAATTGGAAGATAGGGGACTCTCTGTCTTGACAGTGCTGCCCAAACACTGACATATGTTGATTCTCTACCCATCTTTCTGTATTTCTTTCTGTCTTCCTTTTGCTGACCTTGTTATAGATTTTTCAACTTGGAATATTTGTTAATTTCATTCTAATTTTGGTTGGTATAACTCAGAATTCTAAAAGTACCTCCTCTATATACTCTGACTATAATTATAATTATGTGTGTGTATGTAAGAAATATATGTATGTAAATACATATAGTTACATAATTAAGTTTCTATTGCTTAATTTTACAAGTTTTAAAATTCCTCCTTGGTTTGAAATGCATTCCAATGACTTTTCCTAAATACTTATAACACATAACATATGGTATAGTTTTAATATTCAATTCTTTGCTAAAGAGAGCACAGGAATCTGGTTTTCCTAACTGCTTCATCAATATTTTATGTTTGATGTGGGGATCAAAATATTCCTCAGAGCTTACTGATACACAAGGGAAATTATGGTTTTCCAGTTTTCTGTTTATGTTTTCTTGGGAGGAAGTAGGAGTTAGTATGATAATATTCAATACATGAATGTTGAAACTTGTTTAAAAGGTTCTTGAATGAACACTGCTATAAAATATATTATTATTGGTAGTGTCCTTTCACAAGAACCTGTAATTTCAGTGTGATAGCTATAATATAAGTATAGGATTGCCAAACCATCAGGGAAGGGTGTTAACCATTTAGCATGCAGTTATATGTTGTTTGTCAAAACTTTAAAAACATCTCTGACTCAGCAGCAATTTTGGCCATTTTGATCCACTGATTCCTGACGCATCTTGTGTAGGGCATTTCCTTAGAGCAAAAGCCTTGCAATGCAATGAGGTCAAGAGGGGAAAATAGACTATGGTAGAGGTCTGGTTATTTGGGGGCATTGACAGAGGATTGCTTTATCAATATGTCAGGTACATTTTCACAGAGCAAAGCATTACTATTTCAGTTGCTTCTCTTTACCTCCTAAGAATTAATGTACCATGTAGTTGTTTCAGTGTAAAATTAGCATAACTAAGTAGCTCTGCTATAAAGCTTTGCATCAGCAAAGAGCTTCAGTACTTTTAGCGGCAGTACTTTAGTACTTTTAGCCTATAAAAATTCAATTTACTATTAGGTTGCTTGAAAGATATGATTTTCACAACTATATTCACATTGGAAGGTTTGTAAAGTTTGCTATTTTCTGTGCAACTCCATTAACTTATTACTATCTTTTGACACCAATGACTATTTCAAATTGGATTACAGGGCCTTCTCTTTTTTACTGTAATATTCAGACTATTTTTAGATTCTTGCATAGAATGGTTTAATAAATATATTATTGTGATAAGAAGGATTCCATGGTGGTCAACTTTAGACACCAGGTGTATACTAGATTGGAATCTTTCAACAACAGTCCTGCAATGGTGGTATCATTTTGATTAAAAGGGGAAGGGGTGGTCAAAGGAAACAGAACTATGGTGGAGGGAAAATAGACTATGGTAGAGGTCTGGTTGATTTCTGTCAATCCTTCTGTCAGAAGGGCAGGCAGATTTTTAATACTCACAGCAGTTATTCCATCAAATTGTTTTTGTGACCCGTAGGCTTAACCTTTGTGAGATAGCCTTTTTTGCTAATTTTTTGCTTATAAGGCAAGGAAATGATTTAAGGATTTTGCCAAGTCTTTAGGATTGTTAGGACTCTCAACTTTGAAGCCATACACAGATATAGTCAGTGAATTCCCCCAAGAATCTGAGACAAAGAAATACTTCCTCCATATGTCATGATTTTGGTCAGTTTGGGGGATGCTTTCATTAATTTATGCATTACCATCTGTATTCCATGCAAGGCATGAAGAAGGTACACATAGATAGGAAAGACATTGCCGCTGCCTTCATGGAATGAATTTTCTGAAACATTCCTGCAGGATTGTTTCAAGGGCTCTTTGAAGCCCCCAGAAGGGGACCTAATCCAGATGAAGGCTAGTCAGGAATGTTTCCTGGAGGAAATGTCTCTTGCATCACACCTAAAAGAGGTTATTCAAGTAGGAGTTATTCAGATAATGAAGGGAAGGATGAGTTAGGAAAAACTTAAAAACAGAACCAACTGGTTGTTTAGAACAATATCAGGAAGAGTAAGCAAGTCAGCTTCAATAAATTCAGAGAGGGTCCCTGAATTCTTCCTGAAATGTATGACAGAGATTTATAGGAGATGGGTCTCGAAACTCTAGCAAGGGCCAATCACAAAGGGCTTAATGAAGTTTGTTTGAGCTTTATCATACTGTAAGTGAAAAGCTCCAGATGTTAAGCAGGTGAATGAAATGACCAGTTCAGAGGCTGTTGAAGTCTTGTAAAAGAAATGATGGGCTGAAAGAGTAGCAGTAGGGATAGAAAGAGATGGGTTACAAAGACACTTTAGGAGGCAAAATGAACAGTTTTGTCAGTTGATTAGAGGTGAAGGAGAGAGGAAGATCAAGGAGAACATCTAGACTTACTGATTTGCATAACAGGGTGAATGGTGGTGCTGCTTATTGAGGGAGGGAATTCAATTGGAGAAGAAACTATGGAAGAAAGTGGAGACCTCTGCAGACCCTCTGTATCTCTTTAAAACCAGAAAGGAAAATCATGCCTATGGCTCAAGGCCAGGTAATATAGTTATTTGAAAGTAGTTTTGGCTCTCTGAATACAATTTTCAATAACATAATTAGCAGGCTTACCATCAAATACTTATTTCTGAAGGAAATTCTACTTTTCACCTCAAAGATAGAATTGACATTTAAAAACTCATATTTGCTTATTTTCTACCCTTTTTCGCCTGATAGCTAACAGAGTTATTATCTCTATACATAAAAATCAATGTATAGTTAATATACATATATTAACTATATATATGTATATATATATATATGTGTATATATATACTGTGAACAAAAGCACACAAAGTAAATAAATCTCCCATGGATTAATTAGACTATGGAGCCAGCTTGGACCAACATTAGTAATACAGCTAGGCATTAGATATTTACATAAATTATTTAATTCAATGCATAAAACACATAGTTATGATGGGTTCTAAATTTTATTCATCATATTAGTTTTTAAAATTGTTGAAATTGAAGCTCAGAGGTAGTAATCCCTGTAACATCAGAGCTAAGTTTTTATGCAATAAAATTTTATTAGCCAGAAAGACATCACTATAGAATAAACTCATTAAAGTGAAAGTAATAACTTTGAAATGCAAATGTGGTCTTTGGTTATTCATTCATTCATTTATTCATGCATGAACATGAGTATGCATTTATTCAGGATACATATTGAGCCCCTGATACTTACCAGGGATATAGTAGTTTGAAGACTTAGAACACAGATAGAAATTTATTAAACATTCTTCTGTTTATTCTGCTTTTACTGGAATTTTCACGCTAATATTTTTAATGATGTAATTTTTCTCTTTTGGAATAAAAGGCCATCATATACACCTATAGATTTTACCCTTACTGCATTTATTGAAGGGGACCTAAAATTTTTGATTTACAAAATTATTGAATGAGCAAAGTACATTTCATATAATAAGATAAATTATTCCAAAGCCACCAATATAATTCCTTGACAACAAAAATTGTTTAATGTATTTTGAAAAATTTATAAAACCAAACTATGATATGTAAACATAAGTTCATTTCATTTGGAAGTATAGATTGGGTTTAATATTTGGAAATAGTTTTTGGATTTACTAAAGTGTTAACTTGGTAACTTTGTAGCCTTTTTGAACTCATGCCAGACTTTGGTGATCCAGTTGCATTGCTGCCACCAAGGGTAGCAGAAAGACTTTTGTCTTTCCTGATTCACACTCTTATTACTCCAGCCACTACAACTGCAGAGTAGACTCAAATTCTCAGCTCATAGACACTTACAGATTTTTGGTAAAAAACAATGAAGCATCAAGTCTGCTGTTGATAAAAATTTGCTTAAAATTTAGTTATTTTGATGAAAGAATTTATTTATCCTTGAAACAGGATAAATAAGTTCTTGAGATAAATGCTTATGTTCTTTAAATTAGGAGCTTTCACTTCATAATTAACAGAATTTTCTAAGTTTTAAAGCAACACTCCTCAAATTATGGTGTGCTGATCACCTGCTCAAAAATATACTAAGACATCTGTACAGTTTTTATATAATATGAAATCATTTATATGTAGTAGGTATATATTTTATATTAAATTTACAGAGTCCTAGATCCCATTCTATACTTACTAAATTAGAATCTCTGGGAGAGAATACCACAATATGAGAACACTAGGTAAATCTTAAGAAAGTGGGTTTAGATCATTCAGCTAGTACTTCTCAATCTTGGTTGCCATAAGAAGCCCCTGGAGGTCTGGGGCCCAATCCCAGAAATTTTGACTTATGATGGTTGAAGTGAGGCTCAGGAATTTACATCTTTCAAGAATGATAACCTCTCCCTCCACCGTGATCATTTCTGATACAGGTGGTATATGGACTCTTCTTAAAATGCTGGACTGATAGAATTCATAAAAGATGTGGGGCATTTTTATAAGTTCACATATCAGGACTTCAACCCAGACCTTTGATTCAGAAGGTCTAAGATGGGGCTTGCCACAGAGGTCACAGAAGCTTCCAGAAGATTATTATCCATAGTCACAGTTTAAAAACAAAACAAAAAATACTGCAAAAATAGAAAGATTATCAGTTATTAATGTGTTTATAGCACCTCCATTTCTTAGATAACAAAAGATCAGAAAACTACAAATTTGAGAACAAAAGAATTCTACAAAAAAAAAAAAAAATCATAAAATGTGGGATGTGGAGGAGATTCTATCTTCTCCTAGTTTCATCTCTTTCAGCATCCCTCCTCATCAACCTTATAATCAACCTTATAGTCCAAGGAAGACAGCTTTGAAAGTTTAACCACTCTTCACTAAATTAACAGTAGAAACATAAAAATAGTTCAGCTTGCCACAGAATTGAAAACTTTCTCTTAAGTAGTTCCTCAAGTCTGCAATTTTGCCTCCCACTACTTCAAACATTTATTAAGTACTTTTCACCTACCAGGGATTATGCATTTTATCTCAATGAATTCTTTGAATAATTCTAGATATATTCTCCATATAAAAATACATGATCTAGAAAGGATACAGAGTTTATAGAAGGTCACCCAGCTAATGTGAACTTAGATTGGTCTAACTCCAGATCTGTTCTTAACCCATATACCATACTGCCCACAAAAGTAGAATAAGATTGGCAAATGATATAATTTCACTTGGTTCAATTTCAAAATTTTTCTTATCTCTGAACTTTATTGTTTTAATTCAATTATTATAAGTAATATTATATAAATAAGTCATCAAAATTAATTCTTCTTGGAAGGGCCAGAGAAGCATGCCCTTTGTTTAATCACTATTACTGCTTTGCATAGGTCCACATGTTAAGCTACTTATGGTGGTGGTGGTGGGGTGTTGCCTTAGGATAATGAGATCTTTAAAATTCTGTCTTGTTGAAGAGTGTTGTCACATGGCAACAGTTCAGTTGCAAAAAACTTAATTCAGACTGTGCTTCTTCTCCTGATTTATCCCACCCAAGTACTGGCTACCACTATTTTTTTTTTTTTTTCATTTTCCAAATCCAGCTTCCTGTAATTTCCCAGTCCCTCGGGAATATCAAACCAGACTCCTTGTCGAGTGTTCACATCTGTTCCTCTCACTACACTGGTCTCACCCCTCAACCATGTTTTGCTTCAGCATTCTCTCTCCCTTCTTTGGTGTACCAGCATGACCAGTGACCCTTGGTTCTTCATAATTCATGTCTTCTGATTTTTTTAAATTTATTTTATTTCTTGGGGATGAAGGAAGGAGCCAAGCCACAGGGCAGGTGGTTCTTCAACTTGATACTTGATAGGTGTATACAAATCTTGGATTTCCTAATACTATGGTTTTCACAATTTTTAGAAATAATACTTAATTTTATTAGTAAATACCAGTTTTCAGATAAAGTTTCCCATGACACTTCAGTATAGACAAATAGAAATGAGAACAAAAGACAATAATTCTTTTATTCTAACATAATAAACATACTAACATAAAATGATTTCATGACATTTTAGGCACCATTTTCTTGGTCTTATATCTCTACATTTTTCACAAGGTTATGTTTCTGAAGTTCAGATATCTTTTATAATTGGCATAAAACAACAACAACAAATCCTATGAGCCATTAGGCCCAGGAATAAATTATAATATGGGAGTTTAGTAATCATAAAAGGTATATATATTCCGATGACTTCAGTTGAATTTTTTTAATTTGTTGCACCCTACAAAGTTTACTGTTAACTTAAATTTAGTTTGTTGCTTGATATTTTTTTGAAGAGATTACTCTCTGTGATCTAGTGTTAAAAGAAACAGGTAATATTTAGTTTGTCTGGCATACCAGGCAATGTAATTACAGTAGGAACTCTTCCAGCTCAACCTGGCTCAGCACTGTGCCTTGAAATTATCTTGCCTGTGCCACAGGTGAAGGTGCTATGGATTCAGCTTTTCACTGTAACCCTATGAATAGATATGAAAGACCAAGAGTGATTCAGAAGAATATTTTTGACCCAAGTGTGAATAAGGCTTAGATTAAAACTTTATGACTAAAGAAGAAAGTGATAGGTAATTGTGTGAATTAGCATATGATACTGTTAATTTCTAAAAACTGTGTGTAATGTATAGTATTTCTTTTTGAAAAGACAAATGCTAAACTGATGGTAAGTCTTATAATCAATAAGTGCATAGATATGATAAAGTGTTATAAAGCCATCGTGATATCATCTGTAGCTTGTTATCTATTGTCCTGGGTGTTGTACAGCTCTCTGTTATGCTGTGATGAGCAGAGGTGCCAGAGATATGATGAGCTCTTACCTGAGCATGTCCAGTGTGTACTGTAGTGACATGCCCGTGTATGCAATGCAGACATAGCCAGTAAAGATCATAGTAGGTTTAAATATGTGCAAAGAGAAGTCAGGGGAAGCTTTCCTACATAATGGATACTAAACAAGTTAGCCTGGTGCCCAGGATCATGTTTGGATGCGTCCAGTGTGCTAAAATTGGCATGCAACACAATTGAGAATGTGTAATTTTTAAATCATAAAACATATTAATCATATTGACATTTCAAATAAAAAAGTAGGGGAATTCCCTGAAGTATCTCTGGGGAATGGTAGTTGTTAGGCCTCACAGTTTGAAAACAGAACTATATTCCCCTATATTGGTTCTTCCTGACCTTCCCTTGAGTCCCACATTTCACCCATGTGCACTCTTAGAAAATCATCTCACATTCTACTTCATATCTATTCTCATTGTCAATTCTTAGGTAGCAATATATAGTAGAAGAAGCATGTACTTTGGAATCAGACAGACTTGACTGAAATCTTTACTCTGTGACTCATTAACAATGTGATCTTAGGCAATTTACTTAATCTTTCTGATCCTTGGTTCTTCCCATTGGTACAATAAGTAATTCTCACCTGAACATGGCCTAATATTAAATCTAATGCTCACCGAGTGCTTACTCTATATATTAGGGTTCTCCAGAGAGACAGGACCAATAGTAAATATATACCTCTATTTAATATATACAATTTGTTATAAAAAATTAGTTCACATGATTAGGAAGGCTGCAAGTCCAAACTTTGCAGGGTTGAAAGATAGGCTGGAGACCCAGGGAAGCCATTGTTCTAGTTTAAATTAAGTGACAATCTGCTAGAGAATGCTCTCTTGCTGGAGGAGGTGAGCCTTTTTGTCTAATTCAGACTTGGATTGATTGGATGAAGCCTACCAACATTAGGGAAGGCAATCTGCTTTCTCCCAAGTTCACTGATTTAAATATTAATCTCATCCAAAAACACCCTCTCAATTGCCACCAAAAACTAACCATCACCCTCTGTAAGCACTTTCCATGCATTAAGTAACAGCAAATAATGCCAGATATAGAGCAGCTCTTTACTAAATAGTAAACACTATTATCAGTCTCAGCAGCATTAATGTAATTTACACTTTTTAGATCTCTGTCCAGGCTCCAAGAAAGTACTGTTTTTCTCTAAAATTGACCCTCCTCTCCTGGGAAGTGCCTTCTTTGAATCTTTGAGATCACATTTGTCCCTGCCAATTCCACATCATAACCTTTGCTCTGCCATTGACTTTTATCCCCAACTTGTAAATTTATCTTAAATACTCAGATTATCCCATGTATGTATTCTACAACACAGAATTCCCCTATTGCTTAGGACCACCATTTTGTGCCTGCTAGGTATGCCCTTACAAAGTCCCACAAACTGAATGCTTTAACAACAGGATTGTGTTGTGTTACAGCTCTGGAGGGTGGAAGTCTAAGACCAAGATGGTGGCAGGTTTGGTTTCTTCTGAAGGCTGTGGGGGAGAGTCTGTTCTGGGCCTTACCTCTGGATACTGGAGTTTGTTGGTGATCCTTTGACTTGCAGAAGCATCACCCTGACCTCTGTTCCCCCTTTGTGCCTGTTTCTGTGTCCAAGTTCTCCCTTTTTATAAGGACAACAGTTACACAGATTAGGGCCAATTCTGTTTGTTTAAATACTTTTATTGGTGCATTACAGTCTCATATCGTAATGCGGTTCATAGTGATGGTGACGTGCATGCGCACAGCACTTGGTGAGCTTTCCCCTGCTCCCTCCTTTCTCCTCTCTTCCCCATATGAAATACTGAGATGGGCATTGGTATACTCACATATGTATAGAATGTCAGTGGAAGTGTTTCTTTCATTAATTCTCTCTCTTCCTCCCACCCTCCCCAAGACTACCTCCCTTGCTCTACTGGAGTTTCTTCTTCATTATGTAAAGTCCTTCTTGTATCACACTTACTCTCTAGCTTCTGTATAGGAGAGAAAACATATGCCCCTTCACTTTCTGTGACTGGCTAATCTCACTTAACATAATGTTCTCTAGGTCCATCCATTTTCATGCATATGACATAATTTTGTTCTTCTTTATTGCTGAATTTTATTGTGTGGTATATCCCATAGTTTTGTACTCCATTCATTTGTTGATGAAACCTGGGTTGGTTCCATAATTTGGCTATTATGAATTATGTTGCTATAAACATGAATATGCATGTTTCACTATAATACTTTGATTTCGGTCCCTTTGGAAAGATACCCAGGAGTGGTATAGCAGGATTATATGGTGGATCTAGTCCCAGTTTTCTGAGAAATCTCTACACTTATCTCATAGTGGCTGTAATTCTAATGACCTAATAATTCAAACCTGGTCTGCTCTCTAAAGATCCTATATCCAAAGACCATATTCTGAAGTACATGGATTAGAACACCAACACTTTGGGGTGAGATAGAATTCAGTTTTAACAATCAGTAACAGTCTTCAGGAGCAGAATGAGATATGGAAGTAATCTGAAATGGTGGAATACATATATTTGGCAGGTTATAATAATTTATAAAACTTTTGTAAAGCTATGTGTACCTCATCTATATGGCATATAAATAACATGTAGACAAAGCAGAGGACATGACATGTCCTCTGTTCAAGTGAAACGAAATGAAAGCTATCAAGGAGGGTCAGAATAAAGGGGACCATTTGCACCTACGAAGACTGAAGAATGACTTCCCATTTATGAAATTTTGGTATATCATCACTAAGAAAAGAATTAAGGCCAAATATTAGGAAGAATGTTTTTTTAATGAAGAGTGTTACATATAAAAACATTTTGTTGAGAACTAAATAATCTTGGCTGGAAGTTTTAGGATTATCAGCTTTAAGTTATGACTCATAAAAATGGAGGAAATGTTATTAAAGAATTGTCCCTGAACAAGTATAGACACCTCACACTTGCATCCACTTACTATCATCTTAAAAATATTTGATTTTTTGTTGTTGTTTTATGTTTTAATAACTTTTGCCAAGAGTATTGACTAAGAAACATGTATCTGCAACCAGTGTCCTCACATGGTCTATACACATATCATGTTTATGGGATTAATTCATTAACTAACACATTACTTCATTCAGTTTCTAATCTGCCCAAGGCACTGAACAAGTTAATGGTGACAGAGAGGTAAACATTATACCTATGTTGTCTGCAAGAATTTAGTCTTATGAGGAAAGTAAATTAGTAAACAAAGTATAATGTGGTAACGTTAGTTCAAAAATTAAAAAAAAATTGAATCACAATTATGTGTCATGTTCTAACATGGTCGGTGCAAGTGATACAGCAGTTAATTTAAAAAAA
>PVLC010004703.1:0-58689 GCA_004027655.1 Graphiurus murinus | reverse complement strand
GAACCTAGACTGGAGACAGGTTTGCCTGTGCATAATTTATATGAAACTATTTCAATGCATTTTGGGGTTTCTTGGAAATAGCAGCTTTTATTTCAAGGCAGTTAGTACATTTTCTGCACTGTGACTTGGCTGAACCAAAGAATGCCATGCCTGGTGATGGCAATAGGAAGATCCTTTTAAAAATTAAGAGCCACCTTATTATCAATGGTTTCATCAAGTGGGAGCTCCTGCTGAGTTCAAAAGGAAGAGAATCTGGCTCCATGTTTCCTTTAAAGTTCATTTTCCTAAAGCATCAATATAAACAAGAGATCATGACATTTTCAGGTCCCCAAAACCTCTTGAATGCCCATGAAAATGATTTTCACAAAATCATCATGATGTGTATTATGATTTGTGTCTTTAATTACCTAATTGCTAAGGCGACCATTTTGAACCCTTAACTTGCTTATCAGGAAAAATTAATAAAGACTGTGTTTCACTTTTGAAAAATAGAGCAAGCTTTTTTTTTTTTTTTTTTCCTGATCTTAGTTACCTATATGTTTTGCTTATATTAAAGGAAAGATACGAAGATGAAGTGAAGGGGATTTAAAACAAGGCTCTTGCAGTAGAGTCTTATTTCCATGTTAAACCTTGAACCAATTGCTGTCTCCATTCCCTGCCCATATCTGGCTTTTTTTCCTGGAATTCACAGTGGGGGATGGGTGAGGGTGAGGCTGCTGCTGCTTTGCTCCCCTGGGGAGATTTATTATTGGAGCCTCTCCCATCGATACCAAGGCTTCAAGACAATGAAGTTGCAATGTTTGCTCCTCAAACTTAGGAATAGGATGTGAAACTTAAATTTTGAGTCAGACAATGTGTCCATAAATACCCTCCCCTTCCCTAAAAGGGGAAGAAATAAAGTAGATGGTAAATTTACCTTTTAATTTGTAATACTTTGCTATTTACTTTTAGAGATGCCACAATCACAATAGAGGGTAGAAAGGGCTAAAATGCCATGTTAACCAAAGTCCATGTTTATTTTGAAGATGAGAAATCAGCAGCAGCTGAGAAGCATGATGCTCTTTGAATCTTCCTGAGAAATAAACATGGGTAACAGTAATATCAGAGTGCACATACAAACTGGGGGAAGAGACGATTTAGACAAATAAGAAAAATTCCAGAATTGACTGATCATTCATCTGGCAAGATGATTCCAAGCAGAGTACTAGAGACCATCTTTATTGTGACTGAATTTAAAAAATCACCAACTTCTCCCTGATGCAGCATCTGTATCCACGGTAATCATCTTCATCTTAAAACTTTTGTGAAGTTGCGTCCAGCCTCCATTTTGTCATTTTATTCACTAATAATGAAAGCAAAAAAAAAAAAAAAAGAACAACCTATGTTGCTTGGAATTATGCTGTATTTTATTATTATTATTATTTTTAGTTTGAGGGAAGGTTGCTTTAAAGTAGTGAATGGTGAGCAAGCATCAGAAAGGTCTTAATCGTGATTTTTTAAATGTGTGTAATGAGAGGTCATTAGATAGTTTGGATGTTGAAGGTCGAGATAAAATCTGGCATGTGCTTTGCTTGCCATGGCTCCTGCCAAACAGATACCTGACTCCATTGTCCAGAGCTCTGCAGAGGATCTCTGTCTCCAAAAGAGATGCATCATCTTCACCTGGTGAGAAACACCTTAGCAGAGAAAAATTAAGTTGCTTTGATCCCAGATGTTGAGTTCATTCCAGAAGGACAGTCATGGCTCAGAAAGGACATTGGTATCTCTTTGCGAAAGGACAGAGAAATCCATTAGTGTGAACTTTGGGTTCCAGTGATAGTGTCTGAGTAAGCTAGATAAACAAAGAGCCTCAAAAAGGGATTCAGAATTCCAGAAAAAGAGAATACCAAGTAAATGGAATAACTATAGAGCAAATGCCGGCAAAGGTATATCTACATACCACATGGAAGTTATCTTTGTATCACTCATGGAAGGTATATTTTGTTCCTATATTAGGCAGAAGGCAGGTGAATCTTATGTTCCTTCTTTTCATCTTCCACTGTGGATGGTTGAAACTGCTTCTCCACTGGGGATTCTTGAAACTGCTTCTCCGCTCTGTTCACTAGAATATGATTGTCTAACAGTAACAGTGGTGACGTTCTGCCAGTCACACAAGTTTCCCTCTGCAAGCTTTTAAAATTGCCTGCCAGTAACCTAGTGGCATTTCTACCGTAAAATCTTAAGGCCAGTCTATTTCCCTTCTTCCTTATTTTCTTGGTTTCAAGTATATTTCTTACTGCCAATGGAAATAAAAATCAGAAATTAGAGAGCAATGATATCACTTGTCTTTCTTGGTTAGTTAGGAGCTTTTCAAAGTGAATGCATACAGGATGCAGCAATGTCATAGGGTGGTTATTCATCCTATTCTTTTTACTAGTTGTTCCAGTCACAGTCAACTTTGTGGCTTTTGTTAGTGGCTTCATGCCCAGATAGAATAGAAATCAAACCCAAATCATGGAAAGACACTCTGAGGTTGCATTTCTAGAATAGATAAGTACTAACTACATACAAGTCATAAGGCTGTGCCTTTTGTGAGCTTTCAAGATGTGTGTGTGTGTGTGTGTGTGTGTGTGTGATTGCTTATTGCCTCTCAATTGCTTGAGACTCAGATCCAAGTCACCTGAATGACTTAGGTGTGACTGTTAGGAGTAGCCTCTCAATGGTTACATGTTCCTTGGTTTCTTTAGACCATTACCATTGCCTTTTTTACTTTTTAATTCATAGTAGTTTTAGAAGTTCCTATATGTATTCCTGATTGTAACTTTATTGAGATAATTTATATACTAAACAATTTACCCATTTAAAGTAAACAATTCAATGAATTTTTAGTAAGTTCACAGAGTTGTATTACTACCACCACAATCAACTTTAGAATGCTTTAACCACGCACAAAAGAAACTATATACCCCTTAGTAGTCATTACTCAGTCCTCCTATATCCCACCTCTTGCCCTGGGAAACAACTAATCTACTTTCTGTCTCTATGGATTTGCCTATTCTGGAAACTTCATGCTGAACAGTATAGTTTTTTGTGACTGGCTTCTTTCATTTAACATAATGTTTGCAAGGGTCATCCTTGTTATACATGTATGAGTGCATTTTTTTTTTTTTTCCATGGATTGGGGATTCAGTCTAGGGATGTGCTCTACATCCCCAGCTCTTTTTACTTTTTATTTGAGACAGAGTCTTACTAAGTTACCCATACTGGCCTTGAACTTGTGATTCTCCTATCTCAGCCTTCACATAGCTGGAGTCACAGGCATGTGCCACCATGCGTGACTCATCATTTTTTTTTTAAGTGTTGAATAGTAATTCTACTTGTATGAATATACATTTTATTTATCCATTTGTTTAGAGGAATTTGAACCTTTCCTGCTTTTTGTCTATTACAAATAATGATGCTCTGAATATTTGGGTGCAAGATTTACCTTTGGAATTGTTGTGGGCATCAGAAAAAATAATGTGTTTGAAATACTGAGAATTTTGCATGGTGTGAGTCCTTGGGTTTTGTTTCTAGCACTATATCCATACACACACACACACACACACACACACACACACACACACACACACTTTCTCTCTCTCTCTCTCTCTCTCTCTCTCTATCTCTATCTCTTAGAGATTAGAACACTTTTAGGCCTAAATTCATTCTTCTATCATGACCATTTATCAAAAAACAAAAGAAAGTGGTAGAGCTATGCTCCAGGAGTGTTTGGGAAAATATGTTTAAGGAATTTTTCCTTTTTCTTCTACCTGCCTTGAACATTTTCTTTGGTTAGGACTATTCAGATTATGTGGCTATTTCAAACTCATGGTAAATATATTAGGTGATGAGAAAATTCCTAGTGTATTTGAATTTGTCTACACAAAGTAGTTTAATTTCAATTTAGTTCCTTGAATATTCATTATTTCTAGGAAAAGGATATTTATTTTTGGGTATATCAATATGTCACTATTGGGTAGAAGTGTCATACATGGTTTCAGCTTGGTGTTTTCTTTCATTTTATTTTATTTGGCTAGTTAAATAAAAAGTACTATTAAATACTGTAGACACATGATTGTTTTACGTAAACAAAATCACTTTAACTTGAAAAGACATGATGTATGACCTTCATCTTAAGTTCTAGCAGATGAAAATGTCAGATGTCTCTGTTGAATTAATAAAAGTCAAGTGTCAAATGGAAAAATGATTATAAGCTTTAATTCTGTGGCTTTAGGAGGATAGAATTTGTGAAAATAAAGACTTTAAAAATTGTTATAATTAACAAACCCTTTTCATTACAAGCAGTAACAACTAACTCCATAAGGAAAAATGGAAGTTTTGAAATATAATTAACTAAATATAATATTGTATGTGTGTGTTCATGCTCATGTGTGCTTAAAAAAAGTCAAGTCTTAACTTTTTTTTTCAGTAAAACCTGAAATATCTTATTGTTAAGTAAACAGAATAGTGTATCCAGGGTGGTATATTGTTTTTCTTTTTTTCAAAGTTGGTTTAAAACTTGCAAATTCCAAAAATCCATATACCTTATGTACTTCTGCTATCTCATAATTAATGATTAGCTAGTTTCTGTTAGAAATAGCCAGAACATTGAAAATAGTCACAGTTTCTAACTAGACCAGAATATAATAAGTCCATTGTCCACTAACAGTGGCTGGTTCTGAATGGCGGAGAAGTATAGATCACTTAGAGGAAAAGATGGCAGGGAAAGGACAGCTGAGCCATGGCTGAGTGCTTCTAGTTGTTCTAGGTGTACTTGCTTTGTCTCAGGAAACACCTGGATGCCCACTGATTTCTAGTGGAAGAAATATTGAGGGGGAAAAAAAAAGAAAATCATGACTGTGAACTTTGAAATTCTGTCCAAGTCTATTAAATATATTCAGGATTATTAAGAAAGAAGATTGGCTGGAGTTTTAAATTAATTAATATTTCATAAAATATTTACTTAGAGATGTCTTGCTTTCTATTTTGTTTTGTATTTTTTTTTTTTTATTTCTAAGACTGGCCTGAGTTAAGCATGGAGAACTTGATAGGGCAGAAATTTCATTGATTTAACCTCACAGAATAAAATCTCTCTCCGAGATGACTCTGTGATGATCACCAGTCAGCCTAAGGTTAATGGATTTTTCATAATTTACCTTATGCCAAATTTCTATTTAGAGACACAAATATAGGTGAAACTTCTAGGAAATACTAAGCACTATTAATATTTATAGATGATGAACTGGGGTCTTACTACCAACTTTGGTTTAATGATGCTGACCTATAGGACTCTTGGTCATCAAAACCAGATGTCCTGATGTAATATAACTTATTAAAATGGGCACAGGGTAGCCGAAGTAGCTTTTTATTAAAACAGCCTATGACTGTGTTACTTCCAAACGAGCTGGAAAATCATTTCTGGGAATGGTCACCAGGTTTTAGATATAGACCAAAAGAGTTATATTTTTTAAGAGATTGAGGACATTTATTTTTTTTTAATTTCTTGAAAACGCCTTTCTTGGTATGATACTGATAAATAGGGAAATTCTGCTCACTTGTAAAGTGAATATTATGTTTTAATAATTTCAAACATATTGAAAACACAAGGTTTGCTAATAGGTGGAACCCATTCTCTTTTTTTACTAAATCTTCTACAGCTCCCTTTCTTCCATCCTCCATGTCATTATCTTTGTTCTAAGCCTTTCAAACATCTGACAGTCAGTATTTGCTGAAGTTGGCTCTTTCTTTTTTTTATTGGTGCATTGTAATCATACATCTTTGTTAGGTACAAGCTGGTAAGGGCATGCATGCGCACATTTCTCATTTAACCCTTCCCCAATTCCTGCCCCACTCCCTCGCCCTCCCTCCTTCTCAAGTTCAGTTTACTGATTGACTTTGATATGTTTGTGAAAGTACATCATGTGCATTAGAGTGTTTCCCCTCCCCCATCACCTTCAGTTAAGTTACTTTCTTTGCTCATCTAAGGTTTCTCCTTCTTCGTCTGGAGTCCCTCTTATGTCCCACTTTGTTCCTAGTTTCTGTATATTAGGGAAAGCACACGATTTTTTATTTTTTGTGATTCACTAATCTCACTTAGCATAATATTTTCCAGTTCCATCCATTTCCCTGCAAATGACATGATTTTGTTCTTCTTTATGGATGAGTAAAATTCCATTGTGTGAAGTTGACTCTTTCATGCTGAGGTGATTGGTACATTTTCAGGAAACAACCAGTGATCTGGTTGTTAAATACAGCAATTATTAAACATTAAATTATTTAAACTTACAATATTAAATATGTTATATTAAAGCAAAGGTAATAAAAACTCAGAAGTTATCACTTTCTAAATTATTTTACATGTTATTATTGTCTATGCTATTGAGGGTATTTGTGTTCATTATATGTAAGTATTGGGTATACTATATTATAATATACAACTGTGTATCTTTTCCTGACTCTGTTTAATGACTTTATATTTGGTAGCCTGAAATTGGTCATGGTGAGAGTATTTACATTATAGAAAATGGCTAGTGCTAGAAATCAGTTTTTGCTTTTGTCTTCTGGAGAAAGAATTGTTAAATATTTGCTTGTACACCACTACCTGCAACCTTCTGCTTTCAGAGTTTGCTTCCAACCATTTGCCTAACAAACCACCATGTTTAATTGTCTTAAATAGAAGATGAACATGGTAAAGGAAAGAATGAAGTTGGAAGAATGTAGAAAAATCTCAGCTTTGCCATCTAGTAATTCAGACAAGTTCAGTATCTCTGAGCACCATTTTTTAACCCTCGGAATAGGGCAATGATCCCGTTTTGTTCTACCCACCACATATATTTCCAGTTTAGCTTCCTAGTCTGTCGGATACTGGGATGGTGAGCACCAGGTGGGTGTGCCATCTCTTCCTCAGGTAATGCCAGCTGCAGGCGCTGTGTGATCATGGCACTTCTTTTCTTGCTGTGCTCAGACTGGCCTCACTTATTTTCATTTTTGACCTCACTTATTTCATTGTTGGAAAAGTGACCAATGAACCAGACTGGGTAATAAAGACTACACCTAATTGTCACCTTTTGTTAAACAACAACAACAACAACAACAACAACAACAACAACAACAAAACAAAAAACAAAAAACAAAAAAAAATGCTCTTGTTAAGGTGCAGAATGATAATTAATGGGGAAAAAGTGGCATATCAAATTACAGGCTAATTCTTTCTTAGCAAGGAATGATTGTTGAAGTTAGCCTTAGAACTGAGCCCTAATTGAGTTAAATCTTAATGAAAGACAAACTGTACCATTAAATCTTAATGAAAGACAAACTGTAGAAACCTTGGGAACATAGGGAAAGACCTACTGAAGAAGATGAATGTAAAGATGAATCTGGATGCTTCAGTGGAAGTGATGAGGTCAGGCATGAGGGCCAGACCCCAAAGCTTGGCTCTGCAACAGTATCAAAATGTTGTTTGCAAAACCACAAATAAAAAATACAAGAGACCTATTAACTGCCAAAAAAAAAAAAAAAATGTTTGCGTTTTGCATGACATTTCCTCTTTTTATTTTGGATGGCTTTACTAGAATATTTTTTTTTCCTATTATGAGTTGGTGTTGCCTCTCAGGCAGTACTAATATGCTCCCTTTTTATTTTTGTCAGTTAAAATTCATTTAGATATATAACCAGATATGCATTCAATGACACCAAATTTTAGAATTTTCTAGAGTAAGGAAAGAGGCTGAGGGGCAAAGCATAGTTCTAGGAATCATTAAATCCAAGTTCAATTCCTTTCATCAATAAATTGGTGAAATGTCACCTGAGAAAGTTCTCATTCTCTTAATTTTATCCAGAAATTTCTCTTTGTACCTGATTTATTTCATAATTCTCCTTCCCTTTCCTCCCTATCCTCTTCCTCCTCCTTCTTTTTAGATTTTCTTTTTCTCTGTGGAGATTATTCTACCCTATCCACAGTAGTTAGAAACAATGTATTTGGAAGTATTGTATCCTGCCTAATTATTTCCTGTGCCATCTTCATTTATTTCCATCATAAATTGTTATTTATTCAATTCCTAGAAGGCAGATATGTGTAACTGCTCTGAGGTAAAGAGATAAAGTGTAACAAAGTCATGATCCTTACCCTCCAATAATGAATCAGACATGATAATTAAGTCTGAGAATTGATACAAACCACTCACCCTGTAGCTATAGTCAATTCCTTGAACAGCTCATGGCTGACTACTTTGTGCTATAGTAACAAGATTATGAAAGAGTGTTGATTAAATGTCTGTCTTCTGTTTAGCAGTCTGCTTTTGTCCTTTGGGAAAGATGGTACCATCCTGCCTGATCCCTTTTGACAGTGGCAGTCACATTAGTCAGAGGTGTTTATGTTTCATAGAGGTGTGTCCTGTTGGGTATGAATTCTGTTATTTGTATAAGTTGATTTATTTTATTGTCATATTTGTACATGCATACAGCGTTTTCTACATGCTAGATCTGTATTGGTATTAGATTCCTTGTCTGTATTGGAGACCAAATGTAGTGAATATTTACTATTGGCTCTCCTCTCTCTATTTTAGCTGGACCAGACCAATTTTGATGAAGGGGTACAGACAGCGCCTGGAGTTGTCAGATATATACCAAATTCCATCTTCTGATTCTGCCGACAATCTGTCTGAAAAGTTGGAAAGGTATGTTCATGCATACTATTAGTTGAGATATTCATATTATTAATTATAGAAAGAACTAACAGAGGGCTTAATTCTTAAAATGGCACTTTATTTTATTTTATTTATTTATTTTTTTGTGGTACTGAGGATTGAACGTAGGGGCATTCTACCTCTGAGCTATAGCTACATTCCCGGCCCTATTTTTTGTTCTTTATTTTGAAACAGAATCTCACTAAGTTGCAGAGGACCTCACTAAGGAACTGAGGCTAAGTAACCTGCGATCCTCCTGTCTCAGCCTCCCAAGTACTGGAATTACAAGTGTGCACCGCCATGCTCAGCTTAAAATGACACATTTAAAAAAAAAAATCTTCTATTCTTGCTGAAGTCTTGACCAATTCAAGAATTAAATAGTGAAACAATAAAAGAAAACAATCATTTTCTTGAGAAATGACCTTTTTGCTGAAAAATACATATTTGCATTCTGAGAATTTACCTATCTTCACAGAACATGAAATAGATTTTATGAAGAAAAAGTAACATCATTATGAAGCAAATTATGTATATATCCTTCTAAAATCTTAATATATGGATACAAATGTAGTTTCTGGGAAATTTTAAGGCAGTGGCTATTGGATATCAAAGATGTAAAAACATCACATCTTTGAATACCTGTCGCATACCAAGTGCAATATCTTTCTCAGTTGGTCCAGGAGGAAAGCATCATTGTATCCACCCTATAAGAGCAAACTCAGGCTGAGAAAGATAATTTGCCAGCTAATGAACAGTGGGGCCATGATTCCAACTTAGGTCTTCACTGTCCACCTCTAGGACACTCCTCTAGGAGGAGTGTTCTCACAGTGAAGAACTTCTCAGAGTCCCTCTTTATAAGACTTAGGACCCTTTTGCTTGACAGTGACAGAAACCCAGTTAATTGACTTAAGTCAATAAAAAGAGAAAGTTTACCAGCCCATGAAGCCAAACTGTGTAAATGTGTAGGCAGAGAACTAAAATCAGTGGAACCTGGGACTCAAAGATCACCCAGTAGTGTTTGCCTTGTGATGCTTTTATTCTCTCAGACTAGCCTTCTCCACATTGTGGGTCCTCAGAACTCTCTGCTCCTCCCTTTATACACCACAAAGGAAAGCCTTTTGTCCTTGGCCACATGTGAAGAACTCAGAGACTCTTGAGTGCCATGCTTACCCCTTGGGATCATCACAGTCTGTGAATGAACTATCCCAGGTCTGTGTCAGCAGAGTATGATACCAGATGAAAGCAAGAGGGAGAGAGGGAAGAAAAAAGCAGAAAGCAAAAAGTAGCTGATAAATTATTGACCAAAATTGCAAAATTGAGTAGATCTTAACTTGGCTTACCTTATTTTAATTAAATTCCCTTCTTTTTTTGACATTTTCAAGGGAAAGTAAGATATTAAGCCTTGTTTTTTCTTGAATTTGTTCAAAGAATTAAGCTAGTGGAAGTAGCAGATTCACATTTCCAAGATCAAGGGCCAACTTCTACTATTGAGCAGTTGGTGTGTGTAAGTGTCATGAAGGCAAGGATATCTTAGTTTTTTGTTTTTGTTTGGTTTAATCTGTTCTCTTTATGATGTATCTCCAAGTACCTAAAATAATGCCTGACATATAGTACCTGCTCAATAAATACTTGTTGAATGAATGAATCATTGAATGTAAAATGGCTAGTATTCTATAAAAACTTACAACATTGATGGGGAGATAAAGATAAATAATCATAGCACATTGTAGTTATTTCAAAGTTCAAAATAATATAGTAGATCATTGAGTAAGTCCTAAATGAATGCTGATGGAAAAATTAATCAGTAGAATTAGGCTCATTGAAAAATGTATGATCTCTATGTGTGTATGTGGGTATGTGTATGTGTGTGTGTGTGCATGAAAAATGTATGATCTAGATGTTTGTGTGTGTATGTGTGTGTGTGTGTGTGTGTGTGTGTGTGTGTGTTAATGGTCAAATAGAGGGCATACACTTGATTCTGTAGGAATATCTGGCCTAATATTTTCCTCAGTTTCATTGTGTTCTCCCATTTTGATTCAATTTTTGAAATAAACCTATTTTGTTTTAATTCATCAACTCTGTGACTATATAAGCTCATAAGTTATTTTCAGTTTTCTTTTTGGATCTCTTCTTCACCCTGTTACACATTTTTCTTATAAAATTGTATTTGGAATTTATTGAACCCTCTGGAAGATGAGATACCATTTATAGTACTTTGCACCTTTGTACCCTTGGGAAGTGACCCTGGCCTCACATTTCATATATGCCTCATGACCAAAGCCCTCAGGTGACTGGGCTGCCATGTAATTGAGGTATCTTGGTGCTTCTGGCTGAATTTCATGGCCACAGGGTTGAAACCTCCACATCACTGCAGCATGCAAACCACACATATATTCCATAACTGTAACTAAGATATGAGCTTCCTATGGATAGAACTTCTGCCCTCCTCATCTGGGTCTTTTCTGGTGCTACAGGAGGTATACCACCTACTCTTCCTGCTAACTCCTTCCCTCAGGCTATGAACTGTTCAAGTCACATCCATTAAAAAATTTCCCAAGTCACTAATTCCCCTAACTCACTACTCCATTCTTTTCTCTCCCCCCTCTTTCATAGCTAACAATTCTCTGCTCTCTGTTCTCTAGTCTTCTTTACCATTCACTTACATCTCAACTCTGGGAGGTATGGTTTCCATTCTATCATGTTTCTAAAACTACATTGACCAGGGTCACCAAAGACCTTTTCCTTACATATATAATTACCCTTTGTTTTATTTGTGGTACCAGGGATTGAACTCAGGGGTGTTCTGCTTCTAAGGTACATCTCCCAGTCCTATTTTTTATTTTGAAACAGGGTCTCACTAAGTTGTTGAGGCTGGTCTTGAATCTGTAATCCTCCTGCTTCAGCCTCCTCCTGCTTCAGTCTCCCACATCCTGGGACTAAAGGCATGTGCCACAATGCCCAGCATAATTACACTTCTCTACAGGACTTCACTTTTGTCCATTTCTTCTTCACCTGGAAACCATTTGTTTGGTTTATATACAACCTGTCTTTCCTAATGGATTCATTCTTCTTTTAATGTAGAGGATGATTCTACTCCATATTTAGCTTCTTGCCCAATTTTGAGTTATCAAAATGTTTGAGAGGCAAGCTCTGTGTGTGTGAATGAAAAGTGGGGGAAAACATGGGAAAGTAAATGGATGGGAAAGGGTTACTAGGCTTCAAAGATAAACCATGATCCATGCATAGAGACTGCCAAGCCTGTCTTCAAATATAGTCATGTGTTCTTCCTTTAGAGTGATCTAGAACCATGTTTCTGTATAGCAACTCTGTAGTAATGGGAATAGCTATCAATGGAATGCAAAGCCTTTATCTAATCATTTAGCCTGTGGCTCATGAAATTTTTCACTTCTCTACAGTTTGATGATGAAGATGAAGGTAACAGATATTTTATTACCTGGTAAAGAGAAAAATTATTTCCATTAACAGAAACCAGTGGCAATAACTTAAATACCATTAGCTGATGTTCCTATAGTATTTAAGAGAAAATAAAAGGTTTATAGATTTCAGCCAGGTTTCAGAGTATTTAATGCTTATTCTTACTATGAAATTTATGTTATTCTTTTCTCATTTTTCAAAGACTTTTACTCTGATAAATTATTTTAGTAGTTGAAAATAAAGCTTGATGATATTTATTTCATGCCTCTGCTTTTAAAAACAAAATTTAACTAACAGACTTTTTCATGTTAAATCACAGACAAATCCACCTGACAGTTCAATTTGTTTTTTGGTTTGATACTTAACTCTTGTAACATCTGCCATATTTCTAAAGAGATAAGGATCAATGAGGGGGGAGAGAAACTTGGAATATTTATGTGTTTATTTTTTCACTTGTTCTAAACACAGTGGTGTGTAATCACAAATGCTGTACTTTATTTGTCCACCCTTTCTTCTTAAGAAGCCCAGCAGTTCTCTTTAACACATACAATTTGGCCTGTTCATGAAATCAAATCCTTGCAGAGTGATATATGATGGACTATCAAATTTTGCCAAATATGTGGTTGACAAGTTGGTACTGGAGAGTCTCCACAAAGTTTTGTCTTTTTAAATACTTAGGTTAATCTCCTTGGATACACTTGAGCGAAACAAGCTATGTTAAGGGAAATAGAACTCAAATATTTGCACATGTGACTTATTAGTCCAATTTAATTTTTTTTTTCAGAGAATGGGATAGAGAACTGGCTTCAAAGAAAAATCCCAAACTCATTAATGCCCTTCGACGATGCTTTTTCTGGAGATTTATGTTCTATGGAATCTTATTATATTTAGGGGTAAGAATTTTACTTGTAAATGTATTATGGATAAAAAAGTATATTTTGTGATTACAGAAGATCTAGGGCAATCTGGGGAACAAGGGTACAGATATAAGGACTAACTTAACTCCAAACACTAAGAAACGACCTAAAACTCCAGAAAAGATAAGTAAAAATACCTTGAAACTAAGATATCGTGGAATACAGGTAGCAATTTATGATTTGAAATGGGTCCAACAAGATAAATTACTTGTTTAAAAATTATTTTCTGTTATGATCCTAAATCATATTATCTTACTTGTATATGAGATTAGGGCTGCCTTTATTTTCCTGTGTTCGACAGGAGAACATCAGGAAACAATGTCAGGAGAAGAATTAGGACAAATTTAGTCAATTATATTTATGAATATTTGTAATATTCTGAAATTATATCTGCATACTGAATTATTTCTAAGACATGTAGCAAACATTTAAAATTTGGCAATGAGGCACATTTGCAATATATTTTCTCAGTATCCTGAGGTAACATGCTTAAAAGGGCAGGCTTTGTGGTGTTTAAGGGCTTTGATTATGCCTCAGCTGCTCTCAGATGTGACTCTGATTTATTATTTTCCATATCATCTGAGCATCACTTTGAATTCTTGGTTGTAACCTGCAAAAGGAGATGACACATGGGAAATGGGTTCAGTCTTCCAGTAATGGCTGCACATGACATTGCTTTGGGATGTTGCATAGCGTATGGGTTGACCTGTTTTGTATCCATATCAGTTAGGGGGCTGATAGCAATGCCATAGTGTCTCTCAAGAATGTCATGTGAGCTGCACTGATTAAAGAAATTTAGTTCATACAGCTAAGGAAAAAGTTCCTGTAGAATTTTATCTTGACAAAGATGACTATTATTAGGTCTAGAATATTTCCTAATGTTCTTGTTATTCTCCAGGAAGAAATTCTTCTGGTATCTATCTATCTATCTATCTATCTATCTATCTATCTATCTATCTATCTATCTATCTATCTATCTTCTTTCTATTCATATATATATTATAATCATATGTATTAATAGATCTATGTATGTGGATATATTATTTCAAAAGCTAAAATAATTTATTCCAGGAGATGTGTGTGTGTGTGTGTGTGTGTGTGTGTGTGTGTGTGAATATGTATATGGAATAGATATATTCTCATAAAAACAAAAGTTTGAGAGTAAAAAATCTTATTAGTACATGACAAATTAGGTAGCTCAAGAATTAATTATCTTTTAAGATATCTTTGAGACCATTTTTCTCATTCAAAACAATCAAAGCTTTGGGAAATGATTTTATTCAGTAAAGATCCAGAAGTGCTAAGGTTGAAACCTACAGACAAAATTGAGACAGGGGAGTGGAGTAGGTGTGCAGAGAAAGTTTTCCTTAAAGGTTGAGAGGCTAAATATATCCCAGCAAAAGAGGTCTTGAAGCCACTCACGACATACTAATTATCCATGGATGGGGTGAGGGAGAGGTGCTTCTGAGCTAACCTGCGTCCTAGGCTACATCTCTGGAACCAGCAGAATGTTTCAAAGGCAAAGTCTATTTCCCCAGCTCAGTTCCTACTGGAAACCAACTGAATATTTGTAAGAAAAGGATCCCAATTGGAAAAGGCAGCTGAAATGTGTGTGGTGAGAAGGCACTGAGAGGACAGTTTACACTGGGGATGGCACAGGTGGTGAGGCCTTGTGTTTTGACCCTTGTCACAGAGAAAAGGCCCCTCTGAGGCTGCACAGTTTCAAGAAGTAAAAGTGTTGAAAACTAAGTCTCAAAGAATTTAGATAACCATTGTGGTCGTTTAGATGAGTGCACATTTTCAAGACATCTGATCTCTTTTTATAAAACATTACTCTTTATTTTTAACACTTTAACACATAATTGTGCATATTTATAGGGTACGGTGGGATGTTTTGATACGTGTATACAATGTAAAATGATCGAAACAGGATAATTAACATATCTATTATCTCAGACATTTATTATTTCTTTGTGGTGAGAACATTCAAAATTCTCTATTCTAACCATTTTGAAATGTATAATAAATTATTGTTAACCTTTATTATTACTATATTATTTTCTATTTTTATTGCAGTCATTGTACTAGAACTTACTTTTTTCTTTCTGACTATATTTTTGAACCTGTTTACTAACCTTTTCCCCTGCTCCCCTTTCCAGCCTCTGTTGACTTTGCTCTTTTGTTCCTTATATGGAAAAAAAGGAAGGGGAGAATGTTTAGTCATTATAATAAGACCTCTATCCTTTAAATAACTTCAGTTAATGCCTTATTGTTTGTAGTATTCTTTCTGGTCATTTCTTCTTTCCATCAATAAGCAAGGATAAATGAGTAAGAATATAATACTACTCTTAGAGATGGGTATACCTTTCAGAATGTCTTAGTCCTACATCATACTTGCGGTACAATAAATATTTGGTTGGTTTTTGGGACTGATAGAAAAAAGTACTATAAAATTTGCTGTTAACTGTGAAAGGTTAAGAAAAAGGAAATGCTACCATGAAGGAGCTTGTCTCTCTGCAATGCTGATGTCATTTTAAATCATATTAGTTATGGCTTGTCATCATTAACTACGCAGTTGTTTTTTTCTTCATCTGACTCAGCAGCCAGATTCAACATTATCTTTAACATTTAAGACTCTCAGCATGGGACAGAAACTGGCTGTTGAAAATGGAATGAGTCAATTAAGGATAATCTGAGAGAAGCTGAGTAGAGGGAATCTGTAAGCATATTACTGAGGGGATATGATGAATGTATTATGATAGGAAATTCACTCAGAGCTATTCTTGATTCGTTGGCAGCCCTTAGTGTGTTTCTCCATCCCACTGAGGTACATGTCAGTGCAACGAAGGTCAAATTACTTTTCTTTACTAAATCCTTAAGGGCATAAACAACTTCTGGCATTCATGTTATCACAGTTCTCAGGTCCCACAGACTATATTGGAAAGAGATCTTTGTCTCTTATGTTTGACAAAAATACTGGGTAAACGTTTGAATATAAATAAAATGCTAAAGAAGGGAGGGGACTTTGGGGAATTCTGCACGCCAGCTCCCTAGGGACTTCTTGCTCTAGCAAGTCTTCTAGAGTCCTGTCTCTCTCATCTTTCTCTGCCATCCCACATGCCCCAACATCTGGCTGCTTCTCTGAACCCAGCAGTGACTTGCACTGTGCCCTCCCTCTACTCCTCCTGTACCCTGGGTATTTTTCTTCTCTACTAGAACTTCATCCACATTCCCTCACGCACATGCTGCCCACTGCTTTCTACATCTCCCCCAGATCCCACCACAAGAATACTTGGCAGTTTATCACATCTCAATTTCTTCTTTGAAATGTAAGGGATTTTTAACTTATCTTTAGAGTAACCAGTAGTCCCACCCCAGATCATATGATTTCATTGGTCTGGGATGAGATCTGGGACAATAGTGTTTTAGAAGTGTTCCCCAGGTGATTGTGATTATATAGCCAGGATTGAAAACCACTGGTAGACTGGTATTAGCATGTTTACCAAATGACCTGACTTTCACTAGCTCCGGTGAGGGGGTTGGGGTTAGTGCACAGGGAGAGAAATTTTTCATTAGATTTTTCTTCTTAATGATAATAACTGGAAAAAATTTAAACATAGCACAATTAATGTTAATTCCTGGAACAACAGAAGGGCAGCATTTCTCAAGCTCTTGTGTGTAGCCTATTTGCCCCAGGTTCTACTTGAGATTGTGGCTCAGGAGGTCTGGGATGGGACCTGAGATCTGTGTTTCTAAGAGCTCCCAGTGGAGATGCTATGTGCCCCAGGGGCACAGTTTGAGTAGCAAGGCTCCAGAGGGCCATGCAAGAGTAGAAGGCCAAATTAGAAGGAAGCATGGCTATTCATAAAGAAGAGTGAAATTCTGTCATTTTGCAGGAAAATGGGTGGAACTGGAAAAACATCATGCTAAGTAAGATAAGCCAGACTCAGAAAGTCAGATAGCCTGCATTTTTATCATATGTGGAAGCTAGAGAGGAAAAATGGAAAGAAAAAGGACCTTAGGAAAATAGGAGAGAGACCAGTAAAACAGTGGAAGGGGAGAAGGGGAGAGAGGAGGAAAGGGAAAAGGGAGGTACAGGGAAGAAAACAGACAAAATTATGCTATGTGCATGTAAAAGTATATCAAAATAAATCCCAGTTATGCTTAAGTATAATGCACCAATAAAAAAGAAGAGTGACTGTGAAAAGACAACCTAGTGAAAAAAAGTATATTATTATTTTTATTTGCATTACTTTGGGTTGATAGTGAGTTTAAAATGCTTTTATAAATTAATCAGGCATTTCTGCTTTTGTATGTGAATTGCCTTTTCATATTCTTTGTCTATTTTTATTTTGATGTATTTATCTTTTTTCTTATTGGTATATGAAGGAGTATTTTCCTCAGCCTCTTGTTTGCCTTGAAATTTTGTTTCCAGTGAATTTAAATTTTTTTTAGTAATCAGAAGTGAATTAAAAAAATTACTGCCCAAACTATTCATCTTTTCTGTTGTTTTCTACTTTGGCAACAGACTTTTGCAAAGGTCAAATATTATATAAGCACATATCTGTGTTTTTTATTATTTCATCTTTTACATTTAAATGCATAATATATTTAAAATTTATTTTGATGTATTATGAAATAGAAATCTATCGAAAGACAAGTATCCATTTTTACATCTATTTAAATGCCATACTCTATTATATATTAATATATTCTATTATATATTAAAATGTTATATGTATTTGAACCTATTCCTGGACTTTTCAGATAAGTCAATCTGTTTCTTTGTCATGCCACATATTGTAGTTTTATGATTTAATATCCAGCAATACACATTATTCTTATTCCTCAGATGTTATGTGTTTCTTTGTGTGTGTGTGAATTGTGTAATTTGTATTACAATATACTTTTGTTATATTGTTACTATGAATGGGATACTTATTTGGTTACTTATTATGTTTATATAGGAATCTATTTTCTTAGTATAATCGTTTTTTAAACTTCTACCTACTTAACTCTGCATTTACTTAAATTGTTACATGGACAATCATATCCTATGCTGATGATGATCCTTTTTGCTGCTCTTTTCTAATAATTATACCTCAGTCATTTTTCTTACTGAGTTAATGCATTAGTTAGAAGTTCCAGAAAAATGTTATGTGGTCATAATAGCCAGTATTCTTGTCATTTTCCTGCTCTAAATGTAAGCTTCTAGAGTTTTATTAATTATGTTTCTGATTGTTGTTTTGAGGGGTACATTCTCAGGTTAACCAAATATCTTTATATTCAAGTTATTAAGAATATTTATAAGCTGAGCATGGTGACACATGCCTGTCAGAGGCTGAGAAAGATTGTAGGTACAAGGCTAGCCTCAGCAATTTATCAAAATCCTGTTTCAAAATTTAAAAAGAAGGAATAGAAGAATGAATGAAAAGGAGGAGATAGAGAAGAAGGAGGAGGAGGAGGAGGAGGAGGAGGAGGAGGAGGAGGAGGAGGAGGAATGAGAGTATAGCTTGGATGTAGAATGTCCTGGGCTCAATTCTCAGTACCACCCCCACACCCCCCCAAAAAAGTAAATTTATAAGACACAGATAATGAAGTTTTATCAGATTCCTTTTCCATTTTTATTGAGATAACCATAGTTCTTCTATAGCTTGTTGGTATCACATTAATTAATTTCTCAATTTAAATTGTCCTAGTAGTTTTGAAATAAAGTATATTTAAAGCAAGTGGAAATGATGATATAACTAAATGGCCACCTGCAAGAGAAATCAAGGTAACTTTAGAAGTCCTTCCACTCATCATTCTGCTTATATTAGAAATGAATATGCTTGGGGCTTGCAAATGCAATTTTGAATGCATGGTTATTTGGGGATCAATTCATTTAATGTAAACTGCAAGCCCAGTTCACTTTTCCATTTTCCCCCTGAACTTTTCTTTGTGGTCTGAATATCAGCAAAAGCAGACTTCCCTATCTCCAGCACATCTTATCTTGCCCTAGGTGCGCAGGTGGAACCAAAATGGCTAGAAGATTTATACTGATGCACAGTGACATTGAATTCTAGTCTAGAAAATGTGAAAGACCAGATGTATCTCCTAGGAGGTATTTTCAAGCTTCCATAATTGCCTTGTGTGACTGGTCTAAATTGAGACCCCAAATTATTCCCGTTAGTTAGGAAGGCAATCACGTGAGCTGATTTCTAAACTGATGGCTGTTCTCTGCCCGACGTGGGATTTTGAACTCACACTGCTCAGATCTGCACCCCTCTGAGTAGAAAACATCTGTAGACATTCAAGGCAGGATGTGGGCCAGATCAATTACCCAAGGAATTCTTGGCCTCTGCTGTGGGACTCTATAAACTCAGATCATATAATCAGAGATATTACTACTGGAAGGGGACCTTCAAAATCAGCTTGTTCCCCCTCTCAATGTATTAGTGAGGAAAACTGTCTAGAGAAAGGAAGTGACTGAGATGACAGAGCAGTGACTATGCTGGGATAAGAACTCGAGTTTCATGACCATAAATTCAATGTTCATTTTACTATCACACTGTTCTATAAACATTGGTGTCAGGTGTCTTCTATTATCTAAAGGGACCATTAAGTGAATTTCATCTTGGTTTCTGTCTGACAAAAAGTAATAAAATATTTTATTGAATATTAAAATAATTTTATATTCTACCTCATTACATGCAAATCTCAGTTTGCTTGTATTACCAATCTGAAAATTTCTTGTGTCCCTGAAAATAGTCTGAGCTACAGACTACACATAGCTTTCATGTACCAAGAATATAGGACTATGTTTTGTCAGGAGTGATTTTTTGTAAATGACTTACTTCAGAGATGAAGCTATGTACCAGGTATCAGTTACCATTGTTTTCTTTTCTAAATAAAAAAAAAAAACAGATGATATCTGTCAATGGTTCTATTGTAAATATTAGAGAACATGCTACATAAAACAGATTAGGGAAAACTATAAAGGGGGAGGGAGGTTGCAAGTGCTGATTTTGTCCTTGAATGCTAACAGCTCTATCTGGTGGTGAGGTTTGTGTTGGTTCGCTATTAGCCCATGGTCCTATTAATGGATTTTTTTTTTAACCAAAAAGTAAACTCCCTTTTATTCTATGACATATGTCCTCCCAGAATAATACTACCAATATCTTTGTCAAATAGCCACTATTGTTCAAACACTGAGTATGTCCTTTTCTGATTAAGGCAAGATGACAACTAACTCAATAATGACAAAATGTGAAATAGGCATTTCATTGAGCCTAATACATATTTTTATTGTTTGTTATAAATTGCAACCAAATAACAAGTCAGCAAGTAAGTGTACTGTGATAAAGATGACAGGTTATTGAAAAATATAATGGAGACCCAATGCAGGGAGTTTTGTTTAAATTGCTCAGTGGGAAAAAGACTTATGTAAGCCTATATATTTCTAACTTGAAGCATTCTGTGCTATAGCTCAACTGCTAAAATATTTCTCTTTTTTTTCTCAGTCTGCTCTTTATAGTCTCTCTGTCTCTGTCTCTCTCTGTCTCTCTCTGTCTCTCTCTGTCTCTCTCTCTCTCTCTCAAATAGGCTTAGGAAAAAGGAGAAATGTACTTCACAGGCAACAGTCATGGTTCACACCCTTCCAATTATTGTCTTGCAATGAACAAGAAACTGTGCTTTATCTTATACGCGTGGGAAACATCAATGTTCCTTGCTCTCCGCTTCATGGTCACACACAATATTTTCAACATGAAAACATATACAACTCATGAGAGCATTTTAGTTAAATCCACTAGTAATGGAAAAATAAATCAAAGTAAATGTAAATGTGGTATTGACATTTGTCTCTGAAAAAGTAATATTAAAAATTCTGGGAGCCGGACATGGTGGCACATGCTTGTAATTCCAGCATTTGGGAGGCTGAGCTTCAGCTACCTGGTGAGCCCTCCACAACTTAGTGAGACCCTGTTTCAAAATAAAGAGTAAAAAATAGGGCTTGAGGTATATCTTGGAGATAGAATACCCCTGAGTTCAATCCCCAAATCCCCAGTACTGAGAAAAAAAAAAAATTCTGGGCCAGACATGGTGGTGCATGCTTGTAATCTCACTACATGGGAGACTGAGACAGCAGGATCGCAGGTTCAAGCACAGCCTCAGCAGGTAGTGAGACTCTTGTCAACCTAGCGAGACCCTGTTTTGAAATAAGAAATAAAATTGGGCTGGGGGTATAGCTCTAAGGTAGAGTGCCTATGGGTTCAATTTTCAGTAACACACACACACACACACACACACAAAATTTGGGACAAAATATTAATCTAAAGGATAATTTTGAGGACGAAATATTATCATTGCAAATGCATTATGAAAAACTATATTAGTGGTGTAGATATATTTATATATAACTTTAAATTCAAGATTTATCTTAACTAGACATTTCCCTAATTTGAGGATTATTTTCAAATAAAATCATTTGATCTAGAGGAGTTTGGGCACTTAGATATGAAACTTTAATAAACAGCCAGGGCAGGACTTGCATTGATTGTAATAGCTTAAGAGTAGAAACAACATCATTGCCCAATGTAGGCAATTGGCAAATAACTTAATTTATTCCCAGGTTGACATGTTAAACAGCACTTTTAAATAAATGATGCGGCTATGCAAATATCAATTGGAATGAAGTTAAAAAACATAGTATTAAGTAAAAAATATGACAAAAGGTTATTATCATGCCATTTACATAAAATTTAAGACCCCAGAGATGATTCTACTTATATATTTTAAAGAAAACCTTTCTATGGTACATGCTTTGCAGTAATTTGTATACTGATTTACTTTTTAAAAAACAAGTTTTCTTCAGTGCCTATGGCAAGCTATTCACATGTTATATCTGAGTAGGAGGTTAACAGTTTTCTTTTCAGCATCTGCCTGTCTTCAGGAATTCAAACACTTATTTAAAATATGGCTATGCAAGAGGAAAGAATTATGATATTCCAAATTTGTGATTACTTGGAAAACTTTTTTAAATGCTTGAATATTTTCTTACATTCAAATCCTTGGTTTATACAGTTATAAATGAAGTTTATAAGTTACAGAAATTACACTGGTCAATCAATGACAGCTATATGTAGGTTTTAATTCCCTGTGGGGATGAAGCTGATGTAGAAAACAGTCATCTGTTATTAATTCAGGAGTTGGTGGTATTGGGTTCTTGAGGTTTAAGAAAGACATTGTAGAGGATGGGTGGGAGGAGCAAATTAAAGAGTAGAGAGTAACACTGAACAATCCTGGAGTTGGGGAGGCAGTCAGGCTAGGAAGTATACATTTGAAATGGAATCAAATTAGCATAACATCCTCTCCTGGGATTTTACCCAAATTCTCCTTTCACTAGGCCATTATAAAGAGAAGTGGGGAATTCCATCTCTTTCCTTTTTGAAGGTAATTTGGCATGATGGGCAAAAACTAGACCTCCTGGGTTCAAATCTATTTCTATATATCCAGGAGAAATGGTAATGAATTTGATGGACAATTAGGGTTTATAGTTGGTTGAGGACCTTGGAGGAGATGAGTTGTTGAGGACTGGCCTGAGGGAGAACCTGAGGGCAAACTCCTTCACTGAAGTCCACAGCTCCAGATGGAAAGGGAATGGCTTTGTGAGGCCTTCAATTCCTTCAATTCCACCTGAGCTGGAGTGCTCCTCCTCCTGCCACCTGCTCTGCTCTGTGGTGGTACCTTGAGAAGCTATGTTCATTTTGAAAATGCTATTGCTCAAAACACTTTGGAAAGTTCTATTTTGATATTACTTCAAGTTCCTTAGTCTCTTTGGCCTATGTCTTCATCTTCAAAGTGAAAATAATAATGCCTACTTTGACTCCAAAAGTTGTATAAAATCAAATGCAAAGTATTTTAGGAAATGTTCAGTGCCAGGTAGGCGTTACTAGTTAGCAAATCATTTTAGAAAGCACACCTTTAACTTTATGGCCACTATTTTCTTCTTAGTTAAAAGTACCTCATGCATAAACAAACTTGTCTTTATATGACTCTCATCCAAATATCATGTATGCATGAGTGTACACACACACACACACACACACACACACACACAATTTTTTTCCAGGACTGGGGCTCAAACTCAGGGTTTTGCACATACATGTTAGTAGACAAGCATTCCACCACCGAACTATATCTACAACTCCTTTTATCTTGTATTCTGACTGGGTCTTACTAGGTTGCCCAGGCTGGCTTTGAACTTGTGATCTTCTGTCTCAGTCTTCTGAGTAGGTGGGGTGCAGATGTAAGCCTCAGCTCAAAAATCAAAACTTATTTCAGAATGTCCAGATATTAAAGATCGTGTCAGCAATTTCATAGATGATTGCCCCATTCCAAAGCCCATTTTAAGTCCTCCTCTAAAAAGATGATATTCATTGTGCTGAAATTGTGAGGGTATTTTATGAGTGGGAAATTAAATTTAATTTCTTTTTTTACCCTTCTATAGGAAGTCACCAAAGCAGTGCAGCCTCTGTTACTGGGAAGAATCATAGCTTCCTATGATCCAGATAACAAGGCGGAGCGCTCCATTGCCATTTACCTAGGCATCGGCTTATGCCTGCTCTTTATCGTGAGGACCCTGCTTCTTCACCCTGCCATCTTTGGCCTTCATCACATTGGAATGCAGATGAGAATAGCTATGTTTAGTTTGATTTATAAGAAGGTAATATATTCTTGTACAGTCCCCATGGTACCTATATTCTCCTTGGCACATATCATAATGCCCTGAATTGCATAGTGAGCTAATACAAATGTGGGATAAATGCTGAAATTAATTTTATATGCCTGTGTGATAAATGGCAGAAGTAGGTAATACATTTAATTTTCCTTGATAATTTAATTCACTCAACTGACAATTATTACGCACCTTCTGTAAACTGCCTATAAATTGTGGGTTTAAGTTTTAGTAGTGTTGTTTAATTATCTAATAATTTATTGATTTATGTAAAGTTTTTAGATAAGTATAAAATTTTTGTTGATTTATCACCCTTGTTTTCCTGGGACTTGTGAACTGATGAGATTACATCAACTTTGCTTGACGTTTCTCTTTTTTCAGTGCTGGGGATTATTTTTTGGAATTCATGGTTCCCTGTTAAAATGACACATAATTTGCATAAAAGTCACTGACAAAATACCAATTTATGGCAAAATTATCTGTCTTCATGTTCACTGACAAGAGTATAATATATAATTGTTAGTGATAACCCAAGCAATGAAAGTTTCCATATGGCCTTATTTTAAGTTCGATTCTTAACATCCTATGGATCTGCAACTTTAAAGGTTTTGAAATAGCACATGCATTAAAATTTTAAGAACTTACTTTGTTTTTCTGCGTGTATTTTCCAGAAAGGAGCTTCAGTTGCTGAGGCATGATTTAGGTGAATTCCAATTCACTTTTAGCTGTCTCAACAACACAATTGAAGGTCATTTCAGAGACCTGTGCTTTCGCCAATCTGATTCAATATCATGTGTGACTGCCTGGTTCTATCAAGTCATTAAAGAATAAAGAAATATGTATTGGTTGAATCCCTTGGATATTCTTCTTTTCTTTTTCCTTTCTCAATAGAAAAACTTTATAAATTTGGCTTATAAGAGATATGGATCTAAAATTCACTTCTAACAAATAACCTATAACACTTCCATAATATACATACAAGGTCAATTGTGCTATAAAACTCTGATAACCGTACTTTATTTTCAAAAAAAACTTTTATGAAGGCAGAGGAAAAAACAGTCAAAAGTTTAATCAAATTACCTTACTGCAATCTCACCAGTTCACAAATCCCGGGAAAACAGGGGTGATAAACCAACAAAAATTTATACTGATTAGAAATTTTACATAAGCCAAGAAATTGTTAGGTATATTTGGAATGTAGAACTGACATAGCTTGCTATCAAAGGTATTTGAATTTAGTTTAATAATATTTATAAAAAAGTGATTATCATCAGAGTGATAATAGCTAAGGATATGCACGACAGGCTTATAAATGATTTAGATATATGGTCTCATTTAATCCACCACACTACTTCATATAGTAGGAAGTATTATCCCTATATTTGGGTCAGGAAACAAAGACCTAAAAAATAATTCACAATTTCAAAACAGATAAATCACATTCTCTGAAAGGGAGGAGTTTCCAGGGGAGGCTTAGTTCAGAGGAAATGAATAAGTACCTGAATACAGTAGTGAAGCAAAGGAGAGGTGAGGTCAAATGAAGAGCAAGGTTGATTTGGCTATTATACTTATCTTTCTTCCTCAACATTGAATATCTGTGTCCTTAACCAGTTTGCTTTGTCTTGCTAGCCATGTTTATTGACTTCAGGAACCAAAGATTGGCATCATCACCAAAGAATGCAGTTTCATTTCCATGTGGCTCTAATTTGGTCCCTCCAGTGAGCCTCCTCTTGGCCCTTCCCATGTCTGTTTCCCTTGTCTGAGTTGTTTCATGTTCATGGAAGGGATATGAGGGACTCTCCCATGATATTTCAAATTTTACATTAGAGTACTCTTTTGCTTTGTTCAAAACTCTGCAGCTGTAACACATTATATTCATAATAATGAACTTATTTTCAAATATACTTTTATTGGTGCATTCATAATGAGATTCAGAGTGATAGTAACATCCATGCACCCAGCACTTGGTGTGTATAATGGATTTAAATGCAAACAAAATTGAGTTCTGCCTGTGAATTTTAGGAAGGTACAAGCAATTAAGAGATGCTCACTAGATGCTTTCTGTGCACACAGCTCTGTGGTTTGCCCAGTGCAAAGTTCAGGTCCACCTGAGACTGAGTCTTCTACCAAGTCATATGTAACCCAGTTCAGTGGATCCCTACCCCCCATTGCTCTAATAATATTTTACAATTAACTCCCTCAATTCCTTCTATATTTCTGCATGTCTGAGTAATATCCATTATTCTAGATCCATCTCTATAAATCTTTCTAGATTTTTCTAAAGACATGTGAACTTTCTCTTAGCCATCCTATTATTTTACACTTTCCATAACTAATTTGCATATCCCACTTAGTTATTTATGGATGAGGTTGCCTGGATGGAAGAATTGTGTTTTAATAAGTCTTAATTACTAAAGTACCCAGTATCATGATTTGCATTTACTAACTGTTCAATAAATACATGATGGATTCAATTGAAACAAATATTAAATGGGTGCTTTGCAATCAAAACTATCTAACAGAAAAATCAATTCTTATTAAGTTTTGCAGGCAAAGCACTACTGTGATATTTCAAAATCACAATTGATTTATGTTTTTAATAGTTGTGATTAATCAATTTATAGTTAAACAAATAAAAATTTGTCTAGAGTATGTAAAATTTAGAGACTTTATATTATCAATATAATCTTTGAAAAATGATTAATGACTCAATTACTTATAACATACTTGTATTAACTTTAATAATTTTTTACAAAGAGTTAGTATAAGACTTCACGAAAATTTTAAGGCCATCCTTTTAATCTCAAGTTCAACTGCCTTAGGTTCCATGATCTCACATGTGGAAGCTAGAGAGAAAATAGGCATCAAAAGGGACCTCAGATAATTGAGGAGAGTGATCAGTAAAATAGTGGGAGGGAATAGGGGGAAAGGTGGGGAGAGGAAAAGGAAGAACTAATGAAAGAAACAGTTCAAATTATGCTGTGCCTGCGTATGAAGGTCTCGCTACCAATCTCCCTATTATGTGCCAGGAGGGGTGAAAGGAAACACCAAGAGCTGTGTGTATGTTTGTTTGTATGACTGGGCCTCACTATGATGGATAATTGAAAATATAATAATAAGAAAAAAACCCACATTATATAAGTGGATATTTAAGTACAATGTTGTTTCTGTTACAGAAGAGAAAAGATAGTTATTACTGCCTGTATGCTAGAAAATAAAACCAGTAGAGGTTTGTCAGTATATTTTATGTTAAGAGAAATATTTATAAATCTAAAAACATACAAAGCTATATGAACATAAAATAACTTTCATTATCTTAATTTAAAACTGCATGTATAGCAGCCTAATTCCTCAGCTTTATTATAATGTTGCTTATAGATGTATTTGTCTTCTGTTTATTGACATCATCTAACTTCCCATTTTTCTTTTAGACTTTAAAGCTGTCAAGCCGTGTTCTAGATAAAATAAGTATTGGACAACTTGTTAGTCTCCTTTCCAACAACCTGAACAAATTCGATGAAGTATGTACCTACTGATTAAATCTTTTACAAATTATGTTGCAAACCATCACATCCCAAAGGTTGATTTTTTTCTGTATCAGATAATAATAGTAAATAGTTAGGCCTTATTAGTCCCTATCTTGGCTATTTTTGGAAACTGGGAAAGCTAAATTGAGTAGCAGAGTGCCATTCTGACGTCTGGTGGCACCATTCAACTCAAAGCCACTTCAGCCTACTCTAAATAAGATTTTTCAAAACTGAATCCTTATTAGACATTGCTTCCTTTTAATACTTTAAATTGGCTATTTACTTTGGCTAAATATGACACTGAGAAGTTTTTGTTTTGTGCCATCTTACATAACAAATAAATTCAAGGTGTTTAAGGATAGATAGTTCGTTTTATTTATCTTTGTATTTCCACTTCTTATCATAGCATTGGGTCTATAAATTAAGAACTGCTGAATTGAGCATATATTTATCTGAGTATCTCTGTCAGAAGATAGAGTTGTAGAGTTGTCTGTGAATTGAGCCACTGAAATGTCCTTTGTTCTCTGATGTTGTATTTGATGGCTTTTGCTTTATCCAAAAAGAGATGTCATTTAAATGAATTCTGGACATAAGACTGGAGATATCGGATCTCTGTTCCACTAAGTGAAAACATACTTTAAATGCAGTGACTTGCAATTTGTTCCTGAGGAAAATCCAATCTATATGCAGAATGTTTGAGCTCCCTGCTCAAACATGTGTTCCATGTAATGAAGACCCAGCTTTAATATGCTCAGAATAATTTATCAATCAAGTATTTATCAATCAAGTATTTGATTGCAGTATTTGAAACTCCCAGTGCTCGTTTTCTTTGGTATATGATTGTTTATTTGTTTTATTTTGGGAGTAGAAAGTGACAGGGACTTGTTTCCACTGTGCTTTTATTTTACAGGGACTTGCGCTGGCACATTTTGTGTGGATTGCTCCCTTACAAGTGACTCTCCTGATGGGGCTGCTCTGGGAATTGTTGCAGGCCTCTGCCTTCTGTGGCCTTGCTTTCCTGATAGTCCTCGCCCTTTTCCAAGCTGGTCTGGGGAGAATGATGATGAAATACAGGTAGCTATCTCTTGTCATTGCTTGAAAGGGTTTTAAATCAGGATCTCAAAAAACCTGTCCTATTACACACATATCCTGGTTGTGACAAAGATGGATCTTTCTATTATATACATCTTGGTTGTGATAAGGATAGAAAGTTCCTAACTGGCTGTTCTTGCAGGTGTGAGTCAAGCAGAAATTGCAGATAAAACCAAGACTTCTCTGTGTATGGCTAAAAAGGAGTTATTTTAGTGGTATAAATTACAATTCCTATGTCAATGGGATGTTTCTTTGCTTGGGAACCTATAGAGGTTTTTTACAAATATGTTAGGATCCAGTGAATTTTATAGTTTATAAAATTTAGGTAAAAGCAGGTACAATGTTAGTATAATTTGGAGGGAATCATAAATTTTGTGTAGAGTTTATTGATTTTTCCTACTCTGGTTCATGAATCATCACATCAGAGCCTTCATTACTTTTATTACAGAATGAATCAGGGATACCAGTCATTGCTTGTGATAGAGGATTTCTACTGTTTGTTAACTAGAGAATGACAGAAAGGATAAAAATTTTGGAACGTTTAGGTTTTCACTTGAATCCCAGATTGCACACCTTTCTTTAAATCTCATTTTCAAAATGCAGATAACCACCCCTCATAGACTTTCATAAGCTTTGTTAAGATGGAATGCATCTAATACAATGTCTAGCCATAGGCATTCACTAAATGTTAGGAATTAGTTTTGTTACCATCTATTTGAAAATAAAACAAATGATCATCTGTTTAATCAAAGAAATGTGACTTTTCTAAAAGTGTAAGCAGGTTTTTTTTTAGTGGGTATTTTAACTTGTTTTTTCTAATGATTTATTGATTGATTTACAGAGATCAGAGAGCTGGAAAGACCAATGAGAGACTTGTGATCACCTCAGAAATGATTGAAAATATTCAGTCTGTTAAGGCATACTGCTGGGAGGAAGCAATGGAAAAAATGATTGAAAACCTAAGACAGTAAGTTTTTGTGATGATTATAATATTATTAGCAATTTGATCTATCACTGCAGACTTCTACTTCATATTTGAAGTTTCTGGCAATCAAAAATCTGTATTGAGATATATCCATTCATGCATGAATTGCAGAGTTATTTTTTATGGACTGTACATTTATACAGTTGAACTACTATTCTAGTTTGCACTGCAAGGAAATTTATACCTTATGATAGAATCTCCTACATGCATGCATAGTTGCTTAATACACTTATTTGATTAAAATAATGATCATGATGCTAAAGGCTAATTGAAATCTTAACTGGAACTGCTAGAATATATAATTCTGAACTGAATACATGACTATTATGACATTTCACTTAATTTATGTTTTATGGCTCACAAAAATGAAATAAAACTCTTTATTGGGACAAATTGTATTTATTCTTCCTTAACTTAGGAAAAATGACACAGGACGATATCCACAAGTTGTGTTCCTCCCAGCTATCTACTCAAGGCAAAGTCAATTCAGGTGATGAAAGGGCCTCTGGAGACAGAATCAGTACTTGGCATCTATGCCTAGTCTTCTTTAACCTTAGATAACCTTTTGCTGATTAGTAAAGATTATGTCCAGCCGGGAGTGGTGGCGCACGCTTGTAATCCCAGCATCTGGGAGGCTGAGACCTGAGGATCTGGGTTCATGGCCAGCCTCAGCTACCTAGTGAGGCACTCCGCAACTTAGTGAGACCCTGTTTCAAAATAAAGAATAAAAAATAGGGCTGGGGGTATAGCTCGGAGGTAGAATGCCCCTGAGTTCAATCCCCAGTACAGCAAAAAAAAAAAAAAGTAGAGCACAGACTGAGGCATAATTACTGACATAATTTTTTTGAGCAAAATATTAACTAGATCATTTCTGTAGCTGTGATACCATTTTTCTGTAGTTGAGTTCCATGGTCTACAAAATGCAATTAAAAAAAAAAAAAAGGTTCTAGGAGACATAATGGGGAGTAGATGCACCATTAAAGTGACAACTAACTCCAAGATGTATGGCACATGAGAGTTTTGCAGGAATAAATATACTAAAATGAAGAGTGCCCCTTTGAATGGAATATGGATTATTAGGAATTCAGGCTGCAGAATCCAGTAGACAATGGTACCTGAGCTGCAGGTGTGTGATTGGAACAACAAATGAAATGCTGAAATACTAAGTCCTTTGCCATGTAAATAGAAAGAGTAAAAGGGTATTTATTTCCCAAACATTATTGGTCACCTGTTTTTGTTATGCCTTTCAAGACAAATCCAGGAAAGGAATTGCATTTTCTTTTCAGAAACATCCTCAAAGATCTTGGGGGGATTTTTCAGTTGTTCTCATTAACAAGTGAAGATTCCATCACATGCCTATAGACATAACAAGGGTGGGGAGGAGGTTATCAGGGGATCAGTTCTTCTTAGGCCTCACGGCCAGGTCATTCTTGGTGTTGGCATTTTTTTTTTTTTTTTTGCTTTATTTTTCCTCCTTCTTCCTCAAAAGATGAAATCTATCCTTCTGTATTTCTGTTTGACCAATTCTAATAGCAAATGCCTGGTTTTAACTTGTATAATCCAGCATGAAATTGTTACCTTAAAAGGCTGGAAAGTGCTGAAGTAAATATGGGAACACAAGAGTTGCTTCTACTCAAGAGAGTAAATATAATGTTCTGAAAGAGATTGACAGGATGTACTTCAAAGGAATAATTACCCCAGCCTGGGTCACTGTTGAACTGGGCAAAAGGCTGTGCAAAGCTCCTTGGGAATCTATTCTTTTATTGCTCTTTGGTTATAAAGTCACTTTCAATTTTTTATAAGAAACTGATAAAATATCTTATGACTCATAAAGTGTAAGTGATTTTATTATGGTGACTACTGCTTTCTGGATGATTCTTATAAGTGTTTTTAGATCCATTATTATTCTCCTGTATGGCCATTTCTTTCTATTTTTCTCAACTATTTTTAATGTATTTTGACAACTTTGTTAACATTTTTGTAAAACAGTGTGAACCATGTTTTCTATCATTTTAAAAGTAGCAACCTAGTTTTGTTTGCATATCCCTGATTGCTAATGATGTTAAACATTTTTTTTTCATATATTTATTGGCCATTTGTATTTCTTCTTTTGAGAAGTGTATACTCAGTTTAATTGCTCATTTTTTATTAGTTTATCTGTTTTTGTTTTTCAGTGTTAAGTTTTTATACTCTTGATATTAGTCCTCTATCAGAGGAGTAGCTGGGAAAAATTATCTCCCATTCTATAGGCTCTCTCTTCAGACTCTTGATGGTTTCTTTTGCTGAATGGAAGCTTTTTAAACTATTGTCATCTCATTTATTAATTATTGTTTTTAATTAATAGGCTTTGGGGGTCTTATTGGGGAAGTTTCCACCAGTGCTTATATGATAGTTTTTCATATGCAATTCTAGTAATATTGTATTTCTAATAATTTCAAAGTCTCTGGTCTAATTTCTAGGTCTCTTTCCCATCTTAAGTTGACTCTTGTGCTGGTTAAGAAATTAGGGTCTAATTCCATTTTTCTACAAATGGATAACCAGTTTTACCAGCACCATTTATTGAAAAGACTCTTTTTCTCCACCATATGTTTTTGGCACCTGCATCAAAAATCAACTGGCTACAAGTATAAGGATTTGCTACTGAATCTTCTATTCTATTGGTCTGTGTCCAGTTTTGTGCACATATCATGCTGTTTTTTATTACTATAGCTCTGTAATATTATTTGAAATCAGGTATTATGATGCCTCTAGTGTGGTTCTCTTGATGAGAATTGCTTTGACTATTCTGGGTCTTTTCTTTTTCTGTGTGAATTTTAGGACTGCTTTTTTCCAAGTTCTGTGAAGAATGATATCGGCATTTTAATAGGAATTACATCGAATCCATACTTCACTCTTGGTAGTATGGCCATTTTGATGATATTTATTCTGCCTATCCAAGAACATGGGAAGTCTTTCCATCTTCTAAAATCTTCAATTTCTTTCTTTAGTATTCTATAATTTTCATATAGAGGTCATTTACTCTGTTAGATTTATTTGTAAACATTTTAATTTTTGAGGCTACTGTGAATGGAATTATTTTCTGAATTTCTTTTACAGTGGATTCATGATTGGTACATAGAAAAGCTATTGGTCTTTGTAAGTTAATTTTGTATCTAGCTACTTTGCTGAATTTTTCATCAGCTTTAGAAGTCTTCCAGTTGCATGTTTAGGATATAGAAAAGCTATTGATTTTTCTAAGTTGATTTTATATCTAGCTACTTTTCTGAATTTGTTCATCAGCTTTAAAAGTCTTGTGGTTGAGTGTTTAGGATCTTCTAAGAATAGGATATTTCATTTCTTTCTGTATTAATATTCCTTTAATTTCTTTCTCTTGCTTTATTGCTATGGATAGAATTTCAATTGCTACACTAAATAGGAATGATGATGATGAGTATCTTGTCTTATTCCTGATTTTAAAGGCAATTCTTTCAGTTTTTTACTTTTCAATAAGTTATTGGCTTTTGATTTATTAATATTGCCTCTATGATATTGAAGTAAGCCCCTTCTATTCCTAATTTTGTCAGTGTTTTTAACATGAATCAGTGTTGAATTTTATTAAATGCTTTTTCTGTTTCTATTGAGATGATCATGTGATTTTTTCCTATTGAGGGAAAAAGACCCACATTGCAGATTCTAAGTATTAGAACTTCTGCCGTGCTGTCATTTAATCTAGACACCTTCTCCACAAGGGATATATTATGTTTCTCTTCTTTAATGTTGAGTTTACAAAACTAGAGGGAAAAGTGGCTTGCTTAGGTGACATAGATATAAGTGGCAGGTGCCCTCCTGTGCTGGGCCACAGCACAGCTCTACCCCCTCCCCCCACCTCACCACCAGAGCCCTCCATTTGACTGTAGCATTGTTGCTCTTTGCCTATGCCAAAATTGGATGGGAGGATCACAACTGACTCTAGTTTTTATGTCTCCTGGAAGAGTGGGGCTGAGGTAGATGGCACTGTTTTCCTCTGTTCTCATTGGCCTCTGTACTCCCTGTTTTCTGTCTGTTGGGTCATTTAAGCCTTATATATGTGTTAAAAATAGTTAACATTTGTAGTTCAGACTAGAAGATTGAAACTATAATGCAACATGTCCAGAAATTATTATACTGAAAGGAGATTGAGAGTGAGAGAAAGAATACAGTACTACTCCCATAATTTCCCAAGCATCTGTAACAGAATCACTTGGCTTCTTTTTCTAAAATGCAGGTTCTAGAAACCTACTGCATACCTACTCAGTATATCAGTACATATAGAGGTTGGATTGAGAATGCCTTTTAATTGGTTTCTCAAGTCATTTTTTTTAACCTATGCTAATGTTTGAGAACCATTCTTCTATTATATATATATACTATATAATCATATGTGATACATATTATATATGATGTATGTATGTATGTACATATGTATATACCTACATATGTATGTATGTATATATGCACCTACCTATCTACCTACCTACCTATGTAATTTTCAGTGTTCCTCAAAGCCAAGCTAGAATTCTAAAATGCTACGAACCCCATTAGGTGATCACAAAATTGCCCCTTTCCTTCATAAATCTTGTAACATTTTCCTCATTTCTGCACTTAATTACTTAAAATACCAACCAATCGACTGACAAAAAATTGTCACCTCATAAATCTTATAAGCTAATGATTAGGTGAATAAAGATATAAACTAATGCAATAATAGTTAAATCACTAATATAATTTAACAACATTTTCAAGTATCTGTGCCAAACACTGGTACATTTCTTACTGTCCCCTTTTGAGATAAGGTAACAGAGGCCCCGAGAGAGGTTTAATAACTTGCTCAAATGTCACGCAGCTCATAGGGTGGAGTCAGCAAGAGAAGACAGGCAGGAAGAGTCTAGACCTGATGTTGAAAGTTTGCATTCCAAATTGTCTGGTATTTGAAAAGTAAAATAACATTTCTAACCACCTTCTTCTTCTTTTTTTTAATAGAACAGAACTAAAACTAACCCGCAAGGCAGCCTATGTGAGATACTTCAATAGCTCGGCCTTCTTCTTCTCAGGGTTCTTTGTGGTGTTTTTATCTGTGCTTCCATATGCACTGATCAAAGGAATCATCCTTCGGAAAATTTTCACAACCATCTCATTCTGCATTGTCTTGCGCATGGCAGTCACACGACAGTTCCCCTGGGCTGTACAAACGTGGTATGACTCACTTGGAGCAATAAACAAAATACAGGTAATGTGCCATAGGTGTGTGTCATATACTATGACTTTGAAATGTTTGCGAACTTTTACAGCAAACTCTCTAGAGGTGCATTATTGGTCTTGGACTTATGTAATGCATAGGATTTCCTCTCTGAAAGTATTCACATAGTCTAATGAGCCCTTGTAATGAAAGTCTAGGAAGTTAAAATGAAAGCCTGGGGCATTCTCACAAGTCAAATAAATTTAAAGTAATCATTTCTGTAATCTGGAGAATTTAACCCAAGTGATCAGTGACTAGATCAATTCTAATAAACTTTGTAAATGTACAAAAAGATTGAGAAATTTTCTGCAGTAGGAAGTTATGAAACTTGCCAGCTAATACTAGGAATGTTCACCTTAAACTCTTCTTAGCATTTCCTTGGACAGTATAATGGATGAGAATGGCATTTTATGCCACATTAATTCTCATAAACTCCCAGCAATGTGGATATAGCTGGCACAGGTAAGACCTTCTAAAATCTTTAAGTGATGAGACTCAATTTATATAGAGCTAATTGAATGAACTTGCATTAATAAAATATTTTATTATATTGTTAAATATGTATTTAAATATTTAACCCAGAAAATAAATCATTGTGTTAGAAATAAGAACAACTTTTAGGTGGTTGTACCATTAGTTGACCTGGGCCAGAGGTTGAAAATGGCGACTACATGGACCTAATTTTGGCACCTAGACTTGTTTATTTTGGGCCATATGTTTTTAAAGTTTGAATTAGTTGCCAGCAATTAAAAATCAGGAGATCTCTCTCTGTCTCTCTCTTTAACACACACACACACACACACACACACACACACACACACACACACCCTCAGCCTCTTTTAAAGATAAGATATACCTAGTAATCTGGGTCCTCCTCCACAGACTGTGTCAGCTGATTCATTACAGAGCACCTGTCCTATCCAGGTCACCACAGTCTCTATCAGCCCTCTTCCTCAATTATATCACCTATTCAACCCCATAGACTGAGTTTGAGATCTATGATTTAGACGAAACATGATTTGCTCAGAATCACAGTTACTCTGGGAATACTATTTCCTGTTAGCCCCATCACAGCTGTGTGTGTGTGTGTGTGTGTGTGTGTGTGTGTGTGTGTGTGAGGAGAGGGAAGAGATCTGGAAAATAAAACTGGGAGAAAATAAGAAAAACCAAAAGAAAAGAATAATGGAGGAGAGCAGAGAAGAAAGGAACAAAGGCAGGCAAGGACCCGGATTTTCTCATGATTTCAAGTGGTTACGACCTCAGGCTGCATGGTGTTAGGTCTCCTTAGGCTCCTGCCTCCCCTGTTATTTCTGCGTCTCCAAAAGAACTCTACTCTTCTAATCACAGTTCGATGCCTACAATCCAGTTATATCAAATCTTCACACTTTTACTTAGCTCAGAGAAGTGATGCTCATACTGTTTCTCATAAGGAGTGTGCTAGGAAGATGAAGACCTTGACTTATTATCTGTCCTAATGTTGATTGAAGTGTGTGGGTGGGTAATTCAGGGTGCTGTATATGTTCATCACTAAGGTTAAGTATGAGGAAAATCAGTTGTATGTTAAAACCTAATGCAAAAAAATAGTTTCCTAAAATGCTACAGGTTTAAAAAGGGTATTTTAAATATGATGAATACTGGTGCATGGAAATTAACTTTAATATACTTTTATAAACTTGTTTTTATTAGGAAAAATTAATTTTATTAAGTTTATAAGATGCAGTGCTATCAGATTATAAATAGATATAATCATGCATTAATGATGTTCTGTTTCCACAATGTTTTTGCTCTCTTTCATAAATAGGATTTCTTACAAAAGCAGGAGTATAAGACATTGGAATATAATTTAACAACAACAGGAGTAGTGATGGAGAATGTTACAGCCTTCTGGGAAGAGGTGAGAATTTTTAAAAAAAATGTCATCTTTGAACTTTTGGGATCTTTCTTTCTTGAGAATCTGGATTTCATCATGATGGTAAATAAGGTTAGAATGATGATGTAATTATGAACTGGAAGGAGGGACCACTCTACTTATTTTGTAAAGTAAGAAGCCCAGGAATATTAGATACTGTATAAAAACCTCTTCATTTCTTTTTAAGTCATGTAATTTTTTTCCCCATACCAGATCTGGAAGTGATACAAAAGTCATAGGCTTTAAGGCTGAGCTTGAATCCCAGCTCTAGTGTTTACTCTCTATGTACTCTAGATCAAGTTATATTAACTTTGAGGAGCCTCTGGGTCTACATTTATAAAATGGAGAATATTAATATTTACCTTGCAAATATAAAGATTAACTGAGATAATTCACATATTCACTTGAGTACTATGCATGTAATGATTTTTCAATGAATGAACATTAACATCTCTGATCTCAAGTTTTAGTCTAATAAGTTTATGCCAATTAGCAAAAAGATGTAGGAGAGATATGCCAATGTATTTTTAACTATATTTACTGATTTTATTTACTATTAAAAATTCTCTTATGATTATCAGAAAAACATAATTTTCAGTCTCTAAAGAAGCAACATTTTATTTCTGAGAATACTTGCTTAATTTCTATTTCTTTATTATTTATAGTAGTTGAGTGAAAGTAAGAGTTATAAAGCCAATGTTCTGTTTCTAAATCTCTCACAATATCTTAAATAGGATTTGTTTACATAAATAACTTAATGACTGGGGTGTAATTTTGCTTCATTGTTTAAAGATACTGGTACAAGAATAATTATCTGCCTAGAAAAATTGTTTTGTGGAAAAATGTGTGGATTGAATTTAGTTACTTGATTTTAAGAATTTAAAGTGCCTTTCTAAGCATGAAGGAAAAATATGAAGTTTTACATTTTCACTACTGTTTTCAGATGATTGTTCTCCTCTGGTACAGAAACCCTCCATTCCTCTTTCACTTCATCTACTAAAAATAAGTAGCATGCATGCACCTTTCTTAGGCACTAGGACAAGCACCTTCTATGTTTTGCCTCCTTTAATCCTTATGTGTCAGTCAGCTTTCTGTAACTGTGACAAAATGCTTGAGATAATAAACTTGAAAAGAAGAAAGGTTTATTTTGGTTCACATTTTCAGTCTATGGTTGGCTGGCCCATTACTTTTGGACCCACAGTGAGGTAGCACATCATGGTGGGAACATGTTACAGAGAAGGCCGGTCACCTCATGGAGGCCTCACCTCTTAAGGGTTCCACCACTTCCCGATAGTACCATGGCCTGGAGACCAAGCCTTTAACATATAAGCCTTTGAGGGAGCATATAAGGTCCAAACTATAACACTTTATACCATTCCTATGATGTAATAATATAAATATTTCCACTGGATAATAAGAAAATGGAAGCTTTGAAAGTTAGGGGTCTTGGCTCAACTTACACAACCAACAAGAGCTGACGCTGGATTTGAGACTCAAATAATGCTTTCCCTGAGCCATAGTTTCCCATCTGACTTTCTTCCCCACCAATCTTTGTCACTTGTCAAACTCCTGATGCTCCTCGATGTCATTTACTTCAGATGGCGGCACCTGTTAAACCTCTGCCATCATGTCTTGGACTTCACCATCCAATCATCCACATGAATAATTCTTCTGATACTATTCTTAGAACTTATGTTTTCCAGGGACTTCCTCAGCATTTGTCTCTCTTAATCATATCCCTAGCTTTGTTAGCACCCAGACTCTCCCTGCTTTGGAAATGTCAGACTCTGGTATCTTTTTCTCATCCCAGAAGTTCCCCATCCTGTAGCTCTCTTGAACTCTGAATCCTCCCACTACTGACTTTCAGTTTCACCAAGATTTGTAGTTTCTTTAATTCTTCCTTTTGGAACCTCTTGGTTTATCCTCTGTTTATTCCAAGATCAATCATGTTGGTGCTTCTCCCACATGCACTCTCAATTCCCTTTTTCTTTCACTACTTTCTTTTCTTTTCTTTTTGTACAGGGGATTGCACTCAGGAGCCCTCTACCTCCAAGCTACACCTTCACCCTTTTTTATTTTCCTTTTCTTCTGAATCAGGGTTTTGCCATGTTGTTAACTGTCTTGCTAATTTGCTGAGATATTGGCCTTGAGCCTGTGATTCTCCTGTCTCACCATCCCATATACTGGGATTATAGGCATGCACCGCCACAACTGGCTTGCTGATTTTTTCTAAATGTAAAACATCTACTTTATAGCTTTGGCGAAGGAAGTATTGACTGGAAAAATCATCACTCTAGCCAACTACAAGCTTTTTATATTTATTATTTCAACCTCAGCTGGGCCTGTAATCCTTCTTGGCAAATCCTTTATCGTTAGTTAATTTCCTTTATCATTTCCTAAAAGCTATTCCAGAATTTTTCCACCTACCTGAAACCTCCTCCTTCTCTCAGTATCTTCAAGTTGATGGCCTTGCCTTCTACAGTTCATAGAAAAAATAGAGACCATCTTTACCTATGGATTCTTCTAATTCTCTGTTGGCCCTTGTTATATCTTTTACTCCTTTCTTTTTTTCTTGCAGTACTGGGGATTGAACCCAGGGGCATTCTACCTCTGAGCTACACCCCCAGCCCTAACTTTTATTCTTTATTTTGAAGCAGGGTCTCACTAAGTTTTGGAGGCTGGTTGTGAACCTGGATTCTCCAGTGTCAGCCTTCCAAGTACTGGGATTACAAGCATGCGCCACCATACCCAGCTTTTACTTCTTATTTCTGGTCTAAAAGAAAGATGTGTGTTTCCTCCTGTTCTCCTTCCCCTCTTACCTTTCTCCTGTATTTAGCTTCATCTTCTCAAACCAGGAGACCTGCAATTATTCTCTTAGAAGCTTCAACATCTATTCTCAACTGACTCTTCACATTTAAGTATTTTCATGTTAAGACTTTTCCCCCATAACTTTTGCCACTCAAACTAATTTCCCAACTTTATCACTCTTCTTCCCTTTTCAGTCAAACCTGATCTTGCTGCCTCCTTGTGGACTTCTCCCCACTGTGCTCTGGCTTCTGCCCTCACCACTCTATTAGAGCTATTCTTTTCTTTTGGAATTTATCACTTAGTTTAGCTTTAGTGGACCATTCATTCTCTCCACATTATTTTAGCCCACGCTCTCGGTTTCTGAGTTGGGCCTGCCCATCACTTCAGTGGTGATGGACCACTGGTCCTCCTAAGCATCTTCTAGCATTTCATGCTCTCTGTGGGTGACCTCATTCAGGCTGAACTGACCTCAATGTGCTGATGATTCTCAAATCAAATCTCTGGACCCAGTTTCTTTCCTGAACTTTCTTCATGTGTTTCCAAATTCCCTGCATGCTCCTCATGCACTTCACATTCCTCACTTTCCAAGTGTCAGAAACCAACTTGTTCAGGACATTCTCCATATCTCTTGGTGGCATCACCCCAAAAGCAAGTCCTTGACGAGGTCTACATGACTCCGCCCCTGCTCCAAACATGTGAGTCCAAAAACCTTCTAAGTATTAGGAAGTTGAGGCTTAGAGAGTTTAAGTAACTAGAATGGGATTGCTCAACTAGCTAGGACATAGCTAAAATGCCAGCCTAGGCATCTCTGATTCCAAAGCCCTTTCTCACTCATCAGACTGAAACTTATTATTATTATTTTTTTAAAGAAGGTGTGACCAGCTGGGTGTGATGGTGCATACTTGGATATTAGTACTTGGGAGGCTGAGACAGGAGGATCACAGGTTTGAGACCAGTCTCAACAACTTAGTAAGACCCTCAGTACCTAATGACACCTTGTTTCAAACTAAAACATAGAATAGGGGGGGTGTAGCTCAGAGGTAAAATGGTCCTGGGCTCAGTCCCCAGTACCAAACCAAACCAAACAACAACAATTAAAGAAAGAAAGAAAAAATAAAGGAGTGACTTTGATTTACTGTATACAAATGCTTTCTCATATATTACTTCATTTAGTGCCCTCAACAACTCAGGAAGATAAAGTTCAGACTGTTATGACTTTTCAGATATTATCCATTTAGTTGAGAAAATGAGGGAAAGGCTAAAATAAAGGCAAAGGGGATTATAACCATTGCCTCCCAAATTTAGGGTCCTATAAACATGGTAACTGTTTAGTGATACTATAAATCAATAAGTACAAACAAGATCAATAGTGAGATATCATTTTCGCATATAATACTACACATACACGAAGATAAGACCAAAATATAACAGTGTTCATAAGGATTCCTGATAATTAGCTTTCAATATGTTGCTGGAGGGAAATTTTTAACTATTTTCTGAAAAATTTGGAATTTTACATGCCATTTATTCTGGAAATTTCTCTCATAGGAATTTATCCTGAGCAACAAGAACAAAAGAGACATACCCCAAGATTTATAGAAAAGTCTATACATTTTAGATTTATTGATTAAATTAGAAGGGATTGCTTTTCAGCCTTTCGGCTAAGATCAAGTGAAATTAGAAGGGGAACCATCTAATAGAGAACTGTTTATAATTTTTCTATACTTTGCAATACTATCCTGCAATTAAAATTATACTAAGAAGAATACTTAATGCTATGTGAAAAAATATTTATGATTTATAATATCATAAAATAGGTCACAAACCTTATATATAATTTCTATAAATTTGAAAAATATTTCTGCTTATGTATACATATATATTATGTACATGATACTTATATATTTATACTTATAAAAGAATAGAGGGATATCAACTGAAATGTTAAATGTGGTTACTTCTCAGTGATATAACAATTTGTCATTTCTATTTTCTGCTTTCTCCATTCTATGTCTTCCAAATTTCTTGAAATGAGTGTCTTTCATAATCAGAAATAAGAGTTATTAGTAACAACGATCTTCCATTGGTCCAAGTCCTTGTTAGATAAAGGTTATTATAGTTTGGACTTGTGTTGGACATGTGTTGAAAACATGTCCTCAGTACAGCAAGTTTCAGAGATAGGGCATGGCGAGAGGAGGTGTGTCATTGAGGGCAGGGCCATGGGGACCATATACATCTGGGGCCCCTTCTTCTTGCTTTCTCTGCTTCCAGCCATTATGACTGAGAGTGAGTTTCCTCTGCTACATGCCTATGTCTTTGAAGTCACCGGCCATGGACTGACCTCTAAAACTGTGAGCCAAATAAAACTTTCCTCCTCTAAATTATTCTTGTCAGGTATTTTGGTCACAGTGACAAAATAGTGAACAAAAACAATAGTCCTACTTCTAAACATATTCATCCAAGCCCCTGAACAACCTTTGTCATCTCATCATATACAACTGACACAGCCACTCATCATTCCTGGGGCATCTTTTGTTCTTTTAAACCTAAATGTGTGTGTGTGTGTGTGTGTGTGTGTGTGTGTGTGTGTGTGTGTACTTGTCTTCCTGGAACACCTATAACCATTTCTTGATCTTGTGATATCCCACTTCCATCCTTCATAGCTAGCATGTATGTCATTTACTTGGTTAAGGTGAGTTGGTTGTTCTCTCAAATGTACTCCCATACAGGTTGATGTGGTTTTTAATTGTAGCATCACATACATTGCAGAATTAATATCTATTCATATGCCATTTTACATATGAAATTTCTGAAATGGTGTGTAAAGCAGAGATGGTATTCAAAAATATATACCACATAAATAAATGAGTAAGGGAATAACACATATCTTGTCTCATTTTTAAAGACATTACTACCCACTCCTTAAAAGTACTGCTTTTAGTTGTCTACTGACTGAGGGGGATGCTAACCACTCAGATTATAAGAAAAAGAAGTGATAGTCTCTGAGTTTAAGTGCTTGTGTATTTCCTAAAAGAATTTTGAAAAATTGTACATCTCTGAATGCATTTTTAAGCAGTCTTGTAAATATTTCACCATAGGTTTAAGTGGTGGCAAAGGACGTTATTTTCTGTTTATCGTATGTCTAAATATGTCAAATGAATTTTTATTGAACTGCTGGAGCTATAGTTTCAGTTATATGTGACTTTGATCATTTGACCTTTCTGAGTCAGAGCCTACAGATTTGAAAGAGGAAGATTGAGACAGACATGGTGGTACATGTGTATAATTTCAGTGCTTGGGAGGTCAAGACAGAGATGCAAGTATTTCAAGTTTGAGGCTAGCCTCAGTAATTAGTGATATTCTCAGCAATCTAGTGAGAAGAAAGAGAGAGACAACAAGAGAGAGAGAGAGAGAGAGAGAGAGAGAGAGAGAGAGAGAGAGAGAGAGAGAGAAAGAGGAAGATTATATAATACCCTCATATATTATGCCAAGGATTAAATGATAATATATATGCATGTACACCACTAGAAGAAGCCATGCATGCGTACATATATATATATATATATATATATAGAGAGAGAGAGAGAGAGAGAGAGAAATGTATATATATATATATATGTATATATATAATGTAGAGAGAGAATGTGTCAGTCTTTAATGAAATTTAAACTTACACTTAAGTTTGATAATAGGCAAATATTTAAGGAAGGGCAATTATATTTCTATTAATTACTATACTTATAATTCTTAGATGTTTTTGGTCATGTACTTTAGAAAACATGTGCTCTATAATTATATACTCTAAAGTAATAATGTAAATTTTATAATGAATTTTGTGCCATGTGCTTTTCAAACTATTCATACATAAAACAAGTATCTCTTGAAAATATCTAAGAAATCCTTTTATTTTTTATGTATTTTGTAACAGGGATTTGGAGAATTACTTGAGAAAGCAAAACTAAACAACAACAATAGAAAAATTTCCAATGGTGATAACAGCCTCTTCTTCAGCAACTTCTCTTTTCTTGGTACCCCTGTCTTGAAAGATATCAACTTCAAGATAGAAAAAGGACAGTTGTTGGCAGTCGCTGGATCTACTGGAGCAGGCAAGGTAGTCTCTCTATTTCCTCATTACTAAGATATTAATTTGGCATGCATTTCTTTCTCTCTTTTTTTATCTTTCTATTTTGTCTGTAATATAAGAAGATATTTTGGAGAAATTCTTACATGGGCATTAGAATACTTGGATATAAGCTGGGAATCGTAGTGCACACCTGTAATCCCAGTCCTTAGAAGGCTGAGACAGGAGGATTGCAGATTCAAGGCCAGCTTCAACAACTTAGCAAAACCCTATTTCAAAATAAAATATGTCTGGGGGTGTAGCTCAAATGTAGAATGCCCCTGGGTTCAATCCCCAGTAACACACACACACACACACACACACACACACACACACACACACACTACCTAAGTATACTTATACTGTCCCTTATAATATAAATTGTTTCACTGATAATTTCCTAAAGCTTTTAATTTCTTCATATTATTTCTGGTGGCTTTTTCTACATCTTTATATTTTTCATAGTATTCAACACAGTGTTTTTCATGTGGTGAATTTTCAAAAACTTCATTGAACAAATGAACTTCATTAGCAGATTTTTTCATAGCTTGAACAAGAAAGTCAATAATCATACAGCCAAAAGGTTCCTATTATTTTGACACTAGAATTTTGGATAATGAACTCAGATTTCCTTATGATATATTATGAAAATAATATTGAGTGGGATAGTTCATTGAGAAAAACATTAATTTATCCAGTGGTTATCTTCTCCTCCCCATCAAATACCATGAACAATTTATTGTATTTATATAAACTCAAGGTATTTGGGGATACATCAGACAAAATCTAATAGGTTTAGAAGAAAAAACAGCTAAAGGATTGAACTTTATTGCCAGCAGGAGAAGAGACTTTAAAGTGATTCTCAAGGATATAAGCTATCATGCAGATAATGATACTCTCTTACCTACTGAGTAAGTAAATTTAAAAGACACGAAGAAATAAAATCAGAGATAAGACAGTACTTTCTAATATTGGAATGGGCTACAAAAGAAACAGGTGATTTGCTTTGGAGGTCTATAAAAGTAGGTCCTTGTTCTATTTGACTGTCATTTTAACTGGTACTTTATACATATATAAGAAAAAGTTTAGTGATATCTTGAAGTTTTTCTAGAATTCTACCCAAGGGCATAAGACAGAAAATGAAGAGAGGAAGTAAGAAATAAAGGAAGGAAGAAAGATAGGAACAGCCTTGCTATAAGTTAAAATGTAAATAACAATATAAATTAAGAAAGAAACTTGAGAGGCAATTATTTATTAACATTTAAGATGGGGAGAGCTGTATTTTGAAGAATTTAGTTTGAGATCTGGGAAACAAAGTTCCATAAAAAATTTCTATCCAATGTATGTGATGTCCACAATGCTAGTAATACAATTTGCTTATTGTTCTCTCCACTTATTTTCCTACATGTGACACAGGCCTTTTAGATAAGGTTGTTACAATGGCACATTTGATTCTTACAAAAGCATCTTCCTTCTTATTTTTCCTTTTAGTTCTTACATAATATTACTAGCAATTTCCTCTATTAAAAGAAAATTACACCATAGAATGTACTGATTCTAAAGAGGTTACAGATGATCTAAACAAGGATGTTTGCTTGTGAGAGGGTAGTATGTGTGCTTCATAGAATTTCTAAAATGAACTGTGTACTTATTAAGATCAATTGTATGAAAGATGTGCAAAAATAGCTTTGAAATTCCAAATTGTGAAAAATGCCAGCAATTAATTTCAGACAGTTCTATTAAAAAGTGATGAGCAGATAATCATGGGCTAGAGTTATGATCGCATCTTATGGGAGTTTTTTATTAACAGGGTATTGCTAAGTTACTGAGGCTGGCCTGAAACCTGTGATCCTCCTGCCTCAGCCTTCCAAATATTGGGATTACACACATGTGCCACCATGCACAGCTATTTGCAGAGATTTTATATAAAAATTCTCAGATCATAGCAGTATGTATGTATGTGAAGTCCTCTATGCTTTGAATATGAACATTTCTCCAAGTTGTGTACTTCAGTGAGAAATGCAAGAAATAAAACTATGCATAGTATGCTACCTTTATATAAAATAGAGGTTAGGAACAAAAAAATATAATGAGTGTATACACACAAAAACATCTCTGGAAAAATACTAAAAAAAAAAAAAAAAAAAAGAACAAGAAAAGACATCACAGCATTGCTTTCAATGACCAAATATCAGGAGGAAAACAATGTACAAGTGGTTATCTCTGCGATTTGGGGTGCATTTTACATCTCTGAATTTTCCACAGTTTCAACAAATTAAGATATATTATTTTGTTGGTAGAATAATAAGTTCATATTTAATTTTATTGCTCCTCTCATATAATAATCTAGACTGAAAAGGTACCATATATTACTCATTTTTTAGTCCAAGGACTATAACAGTATCTGCCATGCAATGTGTGCTTTACACAAATTATGAGAACATCTTTTGGAAAATGCTTTTTTTGTTGCTATTGTTCTAATGTACATTGTTTCTTGCACTTGGGAAACTTTCTTGGGTTGTTTTATGAAGCTAGGTGTCTGTCCCCTCAATGTCTGTAGTTTAGGTGTCTATATCACCCTCCTCTGAAAGCTGGTGTGTGCAGCATCTCACTGGGGTCTGGGGCTTTTTCAGTCCTTCTATTGTCCCAGCCACAACTGAAGCAGTTCTGTGGCCCTGTTGTCAATCCCTGACACCGTGTTGTTTTTTTTTAATCATCTACCCTGGCCTAACTCTAGTACTAAGTTTTAGCTTGGCTTTATAATTGGGCATCTGGTGTGTAGAATAAGCTATTAGCTCATATTTTTGTACTTTCAGCTAAAATACAAATGCCTGCAGCAGGTTTTATCAGGATTTTAGAATTTGAGGAGATATGAGGTTGAAGGAAAACATCACTGAATATACCTACATAGGCAACCCTTCAGATCTGTGGGTTCCATGCCCTTGGATTCAATCTATTCTGAATCGAAAATGTTAAAAGAAAAAATTGTTTCTGTACTGAAGACTTTTTTTTCTTGTCTTATTCTATATAATAGGATAGAACAACTATTTACATAGACTCTACATTGTGTTAGGTATTATAAATAATCTAGAGATAATTTAAATTACATGGGAGAATGTATACAGGCTAATTACAAATGCTATGCTATTTTATGTAAAGGACTTAAATATCTGTGGATTTCATTATTTCCAGTAGTTTCCTGGAATAATCTCCCAAAGATACCAAGGGATGACTATGTAATTTTTTTCAAAAAGCCTTATAATGATAGCTTTGTGTAAAATCTTTCATTCTCTGTATCTTCAGTTCACTCATATGAGCTCTGATAAAATTACAGTGGTTTTTTCTTACCATCTGCCACCTCTTTTTCTTCAATTTTATTTTAGTGGGTAGTATTATCTTTATTAGTATTTATTTTGTATTATTAAATATGCTTATACTCCTATGACTGGATTTGTTAACTTTAAGTGATACCCTTTGACTTGCAGCTTTTCTTGATAAAGCAACCAGCAAATTTCCTCTAAACCCCACATCCAGGCCCTATTTCCTTTGTTTTGCATGTTTGTTTTCTACTTATAAATTCCATCATTGTCAGAGCATATAACACATTTGAATTATTTTCTTCAACTCTTAATTTTCCCATTAGTTTTCATTTTAGTTCATGTTTCTGTTCACTGATAGTTTCTTTGGGCTACCATTTCTTGGATGATTGTATACTTTAGGAAAGGAAAATGGGAACAATATTACCTGAATATGCCTCTTTCCCCTTGGTCTTTCCATATGATGAAGATGCTCAATTTACATTGTAGGATCATTGTGAAGAATAAACGAATAAATATGGTTAAAGCACATAAACAGCAGTCGGCACAGTGAGCTCTCAGCAAATGTCAGCTGCTCCTAATCTTTCCCAGACCTTCTCCAAACCCATCCCAGCAATCCCACTGAGTAGGTGTCCCTTCTCAGTGAACCTCAGTCCTAGCACTGACATTTGGTGTTGTAATTGTCTCTTTTATTACCTTTATATGTTTTGTACATAGCAGAGTACCTGAAACAGGAAGTACTTTTTTTCTTTTTTTTTTTTGAATTGGGGATTGAACCGAGGGGCATTCTACCTCCCAGCCACACCCTCAACCCTTCTTGTTTTATATTTTGAAACAGGGTCATGCTAAATTGCTGAGTCTAAGTTGTTGAGGCGGTCCTTGAACATCTGATTCTCCTGTCTCAGTCCCCCAAGTACTGGGATTACAGGTGTCTGCCACCCACCAGGCCAGGCTAGTAGAATCTTTTAAAATCAGAACTGATCTCTGCCTAGGATGATAATTGGAGATAAGTGGATCCTGAGAGTGATCTCATCAAATGCCTTAATAACAATGATTTCTATTTCCAGACTTCACTTCTAATGATGATTCTGGGAGAGCTGGAGCCCTCAGAGGGAAAAATTAAGCACAGTGGAAGAATTTCCTTCTGTTCTCAGTTTTCCTGGATCATGCCTGGCACCATCAAAGAAAACATCATCTTTGGTGTTTCCTACGATGAGTACAGATATAGGAGTGTCATCAAAGCATGCCAACTAGAAGAGGTAAGAAATGTGAAAAACTGCTGATATGCATATGAAACCTTCAAAGTACCCAAAGTATACACTTAGTTCTCTATTCAATCAGTCATTTACATATATTTAAGTTTGCACTAGAAGTAAGCTACCATGGGTAGGTTGTTAAAAACACATCACCTCTGTTTTATGAAGCTTATAAATACAAAAAAATAGATGCAATTTGTTTTTGATGATGGACTGGTTTGGTCACAATACAATCTCTTGATGAAATTGTGAAAATTATATTTACACATTAATGAGACAAATGTGTTCAGAAGACATTTATATGGCATGTTTTCTTTTTAACTCCAAAAATTATATAGGAAGGGTTTAAAAACTTCTTTTCAAAGAAACTAAAAATTTATTTATTTAATTTTGTTCATATTGCAAAAATTTTATTTTTTTAATTTTTTATAATAATTGGTACATTGTAATCATACATCTTTGTTAGGTACAAGCTGATAAAGGCATATATGCACATTTTTTCTCATTTAACCCCTTCCCCAATTCCCACCCAACTCCCTCGCCCTCCCTCTTTCTCAAGTTCAGTTTAGTGACTGACTTTGATATATTTGTGAAAGTACATCATGTGCATTAGGGTGTCCCTCCTCCCCATATCCATCCCTTTCAGTTAAGTCAACTTCTTTGCTTATCTAGGGTTTCTCCTTTTTCATCTGGAGTCCCTCTTATGCCCCATCTTCTCCCTAGCATCCGCATATTAGGGAGAACATATGCTTTGTTACTCTTTGTGACTGACTAATCTCACTTAACATAATATTTTCCAGTTCCATCCATTTCCCTGCAAATAACACGATTTTATTCTTATTTATGACTGAGTAAAATTGCATTGTGTACATCTCCCATAGTTTTGTAATCCATTCATCTGTTGATGGACATCTTGGCTGCTTCCATAGATTGACTATTGTGAATTGTGCAGCTATAAACATAGATACACATGCATCACATCGGTGTGATAATTTTGTTTCCATTCTTTTGGGTAGATACCCAGAAGTGGTATTGCTGGATCATATGGTAGGTTCATTCCCATTCGTCTGAGGATCCTCCATACTGTTTTCCTATATCATTGATGAACTTAGATTCAAAACTGCTAAACAAAATACTAGCAATGCACATTCAAAACCACATCAAGAAAATTATCCACCATGACCAAGTCAGGTTCATCCCAGGGATGCAAGGCTGGTTTAATATACGAAAAACAATCCATGTAATTCACCATATAAACAGAATCAAAGACAAAAATCACATGATCATCTCAATTGATGCTGAAAAGCATTTGACAAGATCTAACACCCATTCATGCTAAAAGCACTTCAGAGAATTGGAATAAAAGGATCATACCTCAACATCATAAAGGGAATATACAATAGGCCCACAGCCAACATCATATTAAGTGGAGAAAAACTGCAAGAGTTTCCACTAAAAACAGGAACAAGACAAGGATGCCCATTATCACTTCTTCTGTTCAATATAGTACTTGAGACTCTAGCCAGAGCAATAAGGCAAGAAAAGGAAATCAAAGGGGTAAAAATAGGAAAAAAAGAACTAAAACTATCCCTTTTTGCAGATGACATGATACTATACTTAGAAGACCCAACAATGTCAACCAAAAAACTTATAGAACTGATCAACAAATTCAGCAAAGTGTCTAGATAGGAAGGGTTTAAAAACTTTAATATCAGCACAGCCCAATTGAATTACCTCAAAATAGTAGAATCAAAGAAGTAAAATAGTCTTATCTTAAAATTATATCTTATCCTCAGCTGGAACTTATGACCATACAGCTCTATTGACTGTAATTCTTTATAACACTGGCAAAGTAAAGATGATATTGTTCTCTCAATAAGAATTAAGGAATGGGCTAATTAGCTAGAAATTATCTATAATATTCCAAGTGAAGCCAGAGTATAAATCTTGACATTGTATGATGGTGAGTTCAATAATTATTGATGTAAATGTTGGGGCAGAGATTATGTAATTATAAGGTTTATTTGGCAATATTATTTGAATAGTGATCCTGAATCAAAATCAATAACCTTTGATAGATGGCATTTGGCACTAATGTATTCCTTTATATTGCCTTTTATGAAAAAATAAAGTTGCAGTAGAAATAAAATGAGGCTTAAAATACTGTATAGAAAACAATGGAAAAGGGCTAATTATGGATTAGATGGGGCTATGTGCTGATACAAAGGACTTTCCGTGTTTGCACCAATATTCAACAGTGTGTCTTTTTGTCTGTTTACTCTGAAAGTTTAATGAGAAGACAAGCAATCCTACAAAAGTACTGGATTTATCTTGATGAAGATATCTGTTGTTCCTCAAAAGCTCTTCCTTCAGTAATAGTATTTCACAATCTGGAGGTTGGAACACTCTGGAATTTTTTTTTTTTTTTTGAACAACAAGAAAAATCTAAGTGTCTCTAGAGAATATAGATATTTTGTCTGGGATGTATCAGAGATGTAGGAGTGTTAATTCTTTCTTTATTTATTTATGAGTAGAAAGGCATAGAAGGTTTCTGGTAGGGTTTCTTTTTTTTTCTTTGAACATTTAATTTCTCATAGATGTGATTTTAAAAATGGTGTGTTGAGCCCCTCAAGTAAAACCATAAAATATATTTAACCTAAATTTAACTTAGTTATATTACTAGTAATAAATTCAGAACTGTGGGTTTCTCATTTGTGGAATGAACATTGCCCACTTCTGAACACAGTACTTGTCCTGGGACTACTGAGTTGAATAAGAGATAGTATGTTTTTTGAAAGGTGCATAGTAGAGTGCCCTATGTTAATAATGAAAGATTGCATGGTATGTGAATTATATCTCAGTAAAGCTGATGACAGTAATGAAAATGAGACACAGCAGAACATATTGTTCCTTTTTTATACTTTTATTGGTTCATTATAGTCTCACGTCATAATGTAGTTTGTAGTGATAGTGACATACATGAACACAGTACTTAGGGAGCTTTCCCCTAGCTTCCTCCTCATTGCCCCTTCCTCATATCTGAGTGCATAGCCAGCCTAAAATTATTTTTGGAGTGTATAAGTCAATGTTTATTTTCATAGGATTGAACAACTATCACCACAGTTTTGGGTCTTCTAAAAGAAACTCTATACTCATTAGCTCATTAGTAATCAATTCTTATTTTTGTTTGTGCCTGGTTAAGTGAGGTACACACATAAGGTAAGGCAGTGCCTGGCACAAAGTCCATTCAGTAAATATTAACTCACTGTCACTTTCCCCTGAGGAGGAGATTATTGTCACAGAGCATTCCTGAGAAGAAATGATGCCTCTGAGAGTCACTGCTTGTTGGCGAGTGACTATTGTAGAGAAAGGATGGAGGTTGTTATCCTTAAGGAAAATAACAATCATGAAACCAAATAATGCAAGTCATCAATATGAGTTTTGATGTTGACAAAACTGGTTATAAGAGAAACTTATAAAAATGGTCATTTAATAAGGCAGTTGGTCTGCATGACACAATCAAGAAAAGTTGGGGGATCCTATAAAAAAAATCAGATTGTATAAGATCACAAAGGTTTAGAATATGAACATTTTGTCCATGCTTGGGAAATGGCAATGGGTGATGGGCAGGGTGGGTGTAAAGTTAAAGTGTTATCATTCCTCTATCAAAGGATGTACAGGTTGATTTGGGGGAAATTTTTCATAAAGAGCCCTTTCAGCACGATATGGCAAGTATGTGGCTAGAGGTACTGTCAGGGCACTGTAGAGGCCCGGTGGCTTGCAGTCTGCCTGGGCAGTTCAGGGACTCTGTTTTCAAAAGCAGACACTTTGAAGGATGAATCAGAGGTAGAAAAGATATTCTGGACAGAGGAAACTGTATCACAGAAACATAGGACATGAAACTACCTGGTCAGTCAGGAGAATTTCAAGCATCTTGATAGGACCAGAGTGTAATGTGGGGACAAGAGCTACAGGGATAGGGGTGAGGAGCCCTGTCATGGACACCAGCCTCAGGAATTTGGACTTAGAGAGCATTAATTAGGGGGCTTGATGTAATTAATCACTTCAAAGTTAGACATATCATGTTGTGACAGTAAAGAGGAGAATTAAGGTGGGCACAATTGGAAGCTTTGTGGGGTTGCATAAAGAGGATAGATTGTGAAATCTGGCAAAGTCACTAAAGAAAGCCACTTGACCTTGATGTACACTGCATTTTATCCTCCACAATATAAAGCTAATATTAATAATTTTGTAGAGTTTTCTGGATTCTTCTGGCACATAGAAAATTCTTAATAAAGAAAACAGCTATTATTGTTGTTGTTGTTATTAGATAGTACTATTTTCTATTCTGACTAGAAAGAGAACAACCTAAAGGAACCTATAGCAGTAATCCAGATAATGTCCATGATGGGCAAGAAGAGACCAAAATTAAACAAAGTGAGATGATAGGAAATGTCATATTCATGTATTATTTGCATCAATCAGAAAATAAATTAGGGAAAATGGTCTTTTCAGGAAAGAGTGAGCTCTTTCCTCAAGAAATTAGAAGAAGAGAAAGATTGTTTTAAGATAAAGGATTCCCCACACAGCAATAAATAGGCTGTGGGTTTAGCATGGAAGGACATAGAGGTGAACTGCAGAGAATGGAGGCATCTGATCAAGGCTGAGGGATCATAGATTTGTCTGAAAACAAACCCATGGAGGGTGCCACTGCATGGGATTTAATAAAGAATCACTATGGTAATTATGACCTGTACTTCGTTTTTAATGTATAATTGACTCTTTTCTTCTTTTTGTCTAAAGTGTAAGAAAAAAAATCAGCTTTTTGTTTCAAAGAATGCTCAAGTTTTTTCTCCTTTCTGTCATGCTGATTTTGGCAACTGAGTTAGGCCTTCATAGCCCCTTGTGGTGGCAAAAACACTCAGGCATTTCTTAAATTCCTTGTTCTTTAAACTGGCAAATGTAGTGTGCATGATGCATAAATTAGCATATGCATTCTCTTCTCTGTGTTGAATGTTTTATATATGTTGCTCTTATCTATCCAACTACAGGGTAAATTCCTTGAGAACAGCAAATCCAAAAACATTATTTGGGTTTACTCTACCTAGAACATTGATAGAATAGTAAATTCTTGTTGGATGACTGTTTTGGAAATGTTTTGAAGTAGGCATGTCAGTTGCAATAATTTTCTTAGAAACTGTTCTCTGAGTCTCACGATCTTAGAGTTTGAACAGACCAGTACATGATAGCACATGGCTACTGGGAGTCACAAATGAAAGTCACTGAAAGTGCTTGTCTGCCTTAATAGTCCAAACTCAGAAGTGTTTCCCTAATTTCAGTGACTTGAGAGTTTCCACTGTTGCATTTTTGTTCTTGTTGTATAAATATTCTCACCTTTGATAAACTCCGGTGAGAACTTCCCAGACAACATAATCATGGTGTAGCAAATAAAGAGGTTATGTGTTGAGTATGAAGGAGTTTTGATCATAGGAACGTGAGATGCTACAGAATCCTTGATGGTTGAGCAGTGGGTGATTACCCACCCCACAATATGATCTCTGTGTGGCCCCTATCATCACCAAGTGCAAACATTCATGATTCGGTTTGTTTTCATTTTGATTGCCGAAGCTGATCTGTTTCTTAAATGTGTTACACCTAGACTTGGAACTGGGGATGAGGATGAGACATTCTCTGCCTCATTTTGTGTTTTTTGTTCAGCTCTGATTCTTCAGAGCCCTTGTGTCTGTAATGGTGCTTGGGGTCACAGAATAGGCAGGTAGGTGTAAATTAGTCTGGGTAGGAAAAAGCATGCACAACATATTTCACATAGTTTTCTGATTTCAGTTTGTTGTTGGACATTATTCACTTAGTAAGACAGCTTAAAGAGTTTATCACAGGGAAGGGCACAGAGATAGTTCTCTGTTGATAGAATAATTTGTTATGTGCACACACAAGTGGGAAAATTATGTTCAGATTCTCTAGTTTTCCTCCTCTTCTGTGAACAACTCTGTGTTCTACTTTATAAAACCCACTTTGAATCTAGATTAAAGTAGAATGAATTCCCAGGCAAATTGATAATCATTTAAAAATACTATTTTGCATCCCTGTGGCCATTAATTCATCCTCCCATATTTTTCCAATGCACCCAAACTACCTATAGAGTCTTCATAAATATTTAAAGCTACTAGAGACTTTGCTAGTTTAAAAAGAGGAATCAATTTGAGTCCTGGTTACCCTATTTATCCCTTATGGAATTATAATCATATTTCACTATTGAAAGAGAGAAAGACTACACTGTTCTCATGCCTTTTTAATTTTTAGAACACCACTTTTCCTGCATGCTACTCTTACCATAGTCTACCTCATAGCCCTGTGGCTGACAGGAAGAGAAATCTAGGCAGACCAGTGTTTGGGTAACAAGTAATTGGGCTGTCTGTACTTGATGACTCACTCTCTTGTAACAGTACTTGGGTTTGGAGAAGTAATTGACTTTTATGACAGTGTGTGGTGGGGGCAGGGCTAGGGAGTGTGAGGAAAAGAGATCAGGGGCTTAGGATATGTAATTGGTTTCCACAAAGTTGTTGCGATACTCTGGAAACCACAAGACGATCTCATTAGGTATCTGTCATGACAGCCATTACATATGCATTGTCATAAAAATATTTACTGTGTGTTGAAGAAGGTAAAATCTGCTTGTGTTTTCTATTCCACTACTGCTAGATAGTTTTCATATTTAAGTCACCAGAAGAAAAAAAAATTGAGAGTGAAGTTGGCAAGAATTTACTAAAAGAAAAAAACTTGGGAGGGAAATTGGCAAGAAGCATGAAAAGACTTGGGAGGGAAGTAAGCAAAGAAACGAGTTAACAACTGTTCTAGAAAATAAATTCCATCATGCAGATACCACATGACTAATTGAATTTGAATTTGACCTCTAGATCTCCAGGTCTGGCCAAAACTAACCTGAAAGAACTTGAGGTGTAACCTTTAAATGATCAGTCCAACCCTGTAGGAGAATTCAAAAATATTCAGTGGGAAGAAATGAAAAGATAAAGTAACATAGAAATTAGCATTTGTACTCAGTATTAGCCAAGACATAATGGACATATAAAATAGATATTTGAAGCCAATTGAACTATGTCCCCTAAACCAGAATAAGTCACACTGATTGTACATTGAACTACCTTTAATTTTCTACTGTCAGGTAATTAAGTTTGAAAGCACTAGCACTTATTTACTATAATACAAAGCTAGAGTATTTATTTTATAAAACTATTGAACCAGAACCAAACATGAATGCCCTAGAATTTCATAAACTAAAGTGCTATTTTACTTTATTTGTGCCCTGAATGCTAAAATAATGAGTCCTTGTTACCCTATTTATCCTTTATGGAATTATAATCATATTTCACTATTGAAAGAGAGACACTACACTGTACTCATGCCTTTTTAATTTTAAAAAAGTAAATAATAACATTTATGAACAGCATACATGTCAGCATTGTACTAAGTACTTATATGAACTGGTCTATTGAATCCTCATTTCCATTTGTCTAGTGTCAACTTTGACTAAAGTTTGCAGTCCAAGAGAAAATGTGCTGATTCCACAAGTGTGAGTTGAGTTTTAGGGGTTAAGATCACAATTCTGGAGCTAATTATTAGGTTAACAAATGAGAGCTCTTACGTCTGTAAAACCAAAATAGCCCCAAAACTGCCCCTCCTAGTAAGATCTGGATAAGTCAACAGAATGGTAGCATACAAATGTAATTATAACTGTCTGGGACCAAACTATCCTGTGAATAGATAATGAAATTAAGATGTTTAAGCTAGATCTTAATATTTAGAACACAAAATAAAAAATCATATGTCTTCCAAGTATAAAAGCCATATTATGAAAGGAATTATTATGTTTCAACCCAGTTGAGGAACTGGGATTCTGGACTCAAGAGTTTTATATTTTAAAGAGATGTGTATTTTAAGAAGATTAATAGAAGTTCTTACCTTTTTTTTTTTGGACAGCGGATTGAACCTAGGGCTGTTCTATCTCTAAGCTACATCCACAGTCCCATGTGTCTGGGGTATAGAATGAAATGTGCCTGGACCCAACAAAATATTTGGCATTTTGTGGGGAGCTTTGTGGGGAGCAGAAAAGTTAGGATCTGGAAAGGAGGAGTTGTATGGTGAGAGCTAAACTGAGGGAAGACACTTAAATCAAGAAGGACTTTCTATGATACTTGAAGGAACTTGAACTTTATATTAAGGGCCATTAAACTCACTGAAGAGTTTTAAATTTCAGAGTGGTGATATGATCAGATTTTCATTTTACAAAGATATTTCTGGCTGCAACATAGAGTATGGATAATTGAATAAGGGACAAGGCTGGTGGCAGGAAGATCATTTAGGAGGCTGTTGCAGTGATTCAGGAGGGAGACGACAATGATCTGCTGCATAGGAAGCAGTAGGGAAAGAGAAGTAGATTGGTTCCCAAAGATCATTAGAAGACTGAATGGATGGACCTAATCACCACTACTTCACATGGGAAGAGAGGAAAAAGGGGGAGTCAAAGATGCCACATTTTAAAAATTTACTTTGTTTTATGTAATTAATATTTTTAGAGTTTTCCCAGCTTTATTGAGGTATAACTGACACATAAAAATTGTGTATATTTGCCATGTACAATGTGGTGTTTTGATAAATGTATGCAGTATAAAGTGGAAGCTGGATAACTAAGATATTTATTAACTCATAAATATATTAATAAATCATATAATTGTCATGTAAAATGTTTAATCTGGTTCATAATTAAAGTAAATTAAAACAATGAGCATGCCTAAATGATAAAAGGAGGAGCCTGAGGGAAGGGAACAGTTGAGATTCAGTGCAGAATAGGGAGGACAGGAAAAGTTGAGTCAGGAGTCTCAACCATGGAACATGTTGAGAGACTCAACTGGCAGGTGAAGGGGACTCTCTTCTGATGAAGTAGGATGATTAAAGATAAGACAGCAATGTGGATGCATACATAAGGTAAGGTAGAACAGAAAGTTGAGGGAGTTCAGATTCAGTCATTTAAAAATGTATTGAGCTAGCCGGGCGTGGTGGCGCACGCTTGTAATCCCAGCATTCGGGAGGCTGAGACCGGAGGATCCGGGTTCGCGGCCAGCCTCAGCTACCTAGTGAGGCACTCCGCAACTTAGTGAGACTCGGTTTCAAAATAAAGACTAAAAAAAAAATAGGGCTGGGGGTATAGCTCGGAGGTAGAATGCCCCTGAGTTCAACTCCCAGTACTGCAAAAAAAAAAAAAAAAAAAAAAAAATGTATTGAGCTAATTCTGTCTGGCAAGAACTGTTCTGGAAATTTAGGTAGTAAACAAGACAGTAATCCATCTTATGTAGCTTACACTCTACACAGAGGTTACTGTTTGTATTAGGTTAAAAAATCAATAATACTTTTTTCCAGGGATAGTACAGTAAAACTAAAAAGAGTGTGATGTATAGAGTGCTAAGGAGGGTTCTTTCTTGAATCTCTTCATTCTACTCCTCTCTCTGGACTGCCATTTGTCTTTCTTTATGTTTTAAATGTAGTACTCATAACATATTTATAGTGATGTCCCTATATGTGATGATGTCTATACCCCTACTTCTCAGAAAACCAAAACAAACAAATGAACAAAAAGAGGCATAAAGGCTGACCTTCCACTTCACTTTCATGTTTCATATAACTGGTGAGATCCAATTCTCATATAATACTCCAGCTGCAGAGGAGTTTGGAAGCCTAGTGCTTAGTGTTCTAGCCTTCGGAGCATGGGAAAACACACTGGGAGGAGACTAAGTGGGTGTGCAGTTTTCTCCATAGTTGGAAATGCCATAATCAAAAGAATAGTTTAGAAAGATTTATCTAGTGTCAAGATGCTATGGCTAGATGTTTGTGAAATATTTTTATCACATTTTTAAGAAAAAGGGACAAAATAGACTTATTCAGGATCACATGTCTCAAAATTAAATGAGTCATGTGTGCATGTATGCCTTTACCATCTTGTATCTCATCAAGATGTATGATTATAATGCACCAATAAATTAAAAAATAATAAAAAATTGATGGAACCAGCAATAGAATCTAAATCTTCTAATTATCTTTTTACATGATGATTAATATTGCATATTAGAAAAGAAACTCTTTGACTCTGATGACATATCCTTTGAGCATTGTTGACTTTAAGTTAAAACTTCATGCAAGTTAATTTCATTATTATTATAACAGTACTAAACCATCGAGACTGTGAATTTGCCATTTGTAAAGGAAATTATGATACCAAAGATTCATGAAATAATGGTATTGAAAATTCCATGACATAGTTTTGAAAAATATTTACAGGAAATTTATTTTCATGGGAATGATACTTTTAAGCTACTATAACCCTGAATAAGTACATTTGGGAAACTCACTCATTTATTCTAATATAGTTGAAACTTAAATGTCGGGAAATTTCCTTCCAGATCCCTTCACCCTAAACATCTTAAATCACTGTGCTCCACAGCTCTTCTTTTAAAAACATTGACATTATTAGTTTTAAATATATATACAAACCTACACACTAAAGAGACATTGAGATATTAATAGAGCTTCATATATTTACAAATTCACACACATACA